>JAPMOR010096484.1:107775-366343 GCA_026543865.1 Argiope aurantia | reverse complement strand
ATAATTGTCCAATGTATTATTCCATTACATTCAATAATTGTCCAATGCATTATTCCATTACATTCAATAATTGTTCAATGCATTACTCCATTAAATTCAAGAATTCTTCAGTATAAAATTCCAGTAAATTCAATAATTTGTTTTAACTTTAATTATTTAAATTCTTGATCAAAGCAATCACTGCTTGTTTATACCAAAGTCAAATGTTTCATTGCCTTTACTTATTTTTTCTTGAAGATTTTGTTTATGGATTTCTTTATCTCCGTCAAATTGATTCAGATGGTTGAAAGTCAAACAGGAGTTCAATAGCTATCAAGATAATGTTTCAAGAGAGAAAGTTAAAAGTAAATAATAAAATCTCATAAAAAACAGTATGGTATTTACTCAGGCACCTTCTGATATATTAAGAAATTGAGTTTACAGTTCAAATAAAGAAATACGCTTTTAAGTAAAAACAAAAAGATGTATTCCTTATAAGTGTTATTATTATACAAGCTGAGAATAGAAGATTAAGTGAATCTGTTTTGCAGTTTTCTGCTGTAAAAATAATTTCTATTTATGAAACTTACAAAAGGAATTAAAAAACTTTTCAAAAGCTACATGTAATTTTTGGTGACAATGCTCTACAAGAACAGTATTACTTTATTCAAAATACAGTATTTTTGAAAAGAATTCTTCGATCGAATGAAATCCTGAAATTATTAAATACGAAATTAACTTGTTTAATCAAATCAAGAATTTAATACAATTTCTAGAATACATTATTGGGGTTAATAGAAAAATTGGATATCCATCATTCAGTAGAAATTATAGAAATAATTTTGTTAAATCAGTATCTAACTATCGAGATAGTTAATTTGATTGCTTCATCATGATGCTAATGAAACAGGAAGAAAACGATACCTTATATCTTTCTGTATACCCAGTAAAAAAAAAAAAATCGACTTCGCGATTTTGATGGATTTTCACGTTTCAGAATTTCTTCCACTCTATACTCCACCCCACCCCCTAGTTTCTCAAATAGGAAATTCCGAAAATATCGGAAGGGAATTAACAGAAAATTCACAAAATGCAAGTTATATTGTTGAGCTTTCTTTTCATGTACATTTAAGCACGGTAACTCGCAAGCACAGTAAACTTGTAGAATCAAATTTAATATGTGACCTTTACGCTTGCAGTTGATCGAGGGAAAAGGACTAAAATGCATACTTGTTTTTTCTTTACTATGCAATTAATAGAGAAATGATGATTGTAATAAAATGGTTATTAAAATTGATCTATCGCCATGACAAAATTTCAAAGGCATTTGTTTTGTCTAAGTGCAGCTGATACTTAGTTGGCATAATATAATCTAAAGAATAACTCTTGGGTTAAAAACCCAACAGAAACAATCATTCGTACAACATTAATTTTTTGTTTTACTTTTTTAATAATTATAAAGATTACATTTTATGCATTCCATTAATAAAAACATTTTAAATAGTGTAATTTTAGCAAAATTAGACAAAATGGTACACAAGTAAAAGATTCTTTTACTTGTGTACCATTTCTGAAATCTGAAGTGAATATTAGTTCTACATAATATAATCATATATTAGTTCTACCAATCTGAAGTGAAAGAAAGTGTTTTCTTTTACTTCAGATTGAGTGGAATAGCCTGACTGTATTAAAAGTTCGGAGTCACTACGGTATCTAGTGTATTTAATAACATCATACAATTCTTTCATTCTTAAAGCGCAAAAAAAAAAAAAAAAAAAAACTGCTTTTTTATCTGAGAAAGTATTTTTTGAGTTTAATTTTTAAGAGTAGAGTGTGATATTAGATGGTTAAAGTATTTCTTATAATTGAGCAGAAATGACATTTGCTGTTTAGGACAAAAAAAAAAAAAAATTAATACGTGCAAACAAAACAGTGCAAGTAACAGATTCACGGAACTGCTGACGTGGTAGATATTTCACCGACTGTCTGTCATAAAATGACATAACAGAAGCTAAACTGCCTTTTTGCTATTTTTAAATTTATTTAAAGTAAAACTGACATATCAACGCCAACACTTCAACAGTAGAATTTGAGTAAAGTAAGTAGGTTCGAGTATCTATATTTCGTTTTCGGCACTGCAAATTCAGATGATTTTTTAAAAATTAATTTTTATTGATGTCAAATGCAAATTGCCATTTAATGTTCTAACTTTAAAATTTTGAACTGGCTTTCCTGGTTATTCTAAATATTTCTTCAAAAAATGACGTAGTGTCTTTTAATATTGTTTGGCTATTATTAGAATTAGGAAAAATACACGATTTGCAGGCATTATTTCTATTTAAAGATAAAATAATATTGTTTTATTACATAATGTATATAGACAACTGCCAATTCCAGTTGCACGCCGACTTGAAGTGCCCACACTGATGGTAGTAGAGATGTACAATTCGCCTTCAGTAGAGATGTATTATTATCGCATTACATTTAATAAAATTATGATATATTTATTTGTAATAATTTTAATCCATTTGTGCTCGAAAAATAATTATTTTATAATCCCTCGACCTCCGGCTTCACTATAATTTCTGATATACGTGGGATCTTATTCTCCTAAATAGATTCTATCCTGTTCTGAACCCAAAATGTATCGGCGAATTCATTTCTACAACTATACAAGTTCAAAAACTTCTAATTCCTCTTTTCCATGCTTTCTGGATTCCTTTTGGGTTATTTTCTTTGTTGGTAGTGGTTCTTTCAGAGAAATTTTAATGATAGATAAAAAAAAAGAGCATCCTGAAGAATAAAAGATATTGCTAAATATACTGCCTTACACCTGCTTCTCTTGAAATAAAAAAATATTTAATATATATGTATATCTATTTCTTATAATATTATACTTTACGACTGTAAGTAGATATAACCTCAATGAGATTATATTTACATACACCATAATAAGGTAGATATATCTACATGCAATATGACCTTAATGAGGTTAATGAAAGTTTTTAACATCAGTAGAATAAAACCACGTGAATGGACTAAAAATAAAATACATTTTAGAAATGAATTGAAATTCCTGACGAAAAAATGATTAAGAAACTCAAACTTTTCCCTAGATTTAGAAAAAAATATAGTATTTTATAAAAAAAAATTTAAAAATTGAATTAGTTCTTTCAATAAACTTTTTTTTAAATCCTGAAAATTTTTGTAAATGAAGGCTGCTTCAAGTCAGAAGAAAATTAGCACGACGAAAGAGCGTCTAAGTTAATTAAAACTGAGGTCATGGGTTTTTTTTGCCTTCTAAAGTTTTTTTTTCAAAGTAAACATGCATGTCTTTAAGCCCTTTTAAGAAAAAAGGATTTTTTTTCGGCTGGATTATTTTGTTATAAATAGAAAAAATATCTTTACCTAAATTGAACGTCATACTGTATGTGATGAATGGGGAGAAACACACTTCTCTGAAAATTTTATGAGTGGTAAAAAAAGCATGCCTTCCCCGCAGGAATTTAAATAGAAAAAGATGGGTATCTTTCAAGGTTTTTTTCCCTCTTTGTCTCTTCAAAATATACTACAAAGGATTCATCATAGTGGGTTTCTTTCTACATGAACAATTTCTTTTTTACATAAAATGTTTATTTACTCTTACATAGATCCCTTGACAGCTTGCTTATGAGAAGAATACTTTTAAAGCGGTTGAAAAGGCTTATTTTTTCAAACTAAGAAAAGATTCTGCGAATTATTTTCAGAAGTGAATGTAATATGCTAAAAATTAAATTGTGGAATATTCTAGAACTCTTTAATAGTTGTAGGAAAATGAAAAACGCTGTTAGAGAGATTTCTACAAATTATTTCCAGAGATGAATCTTATACTCAGAAACAATACTGAACAATCTAGAAATATTCAATACCCCTTTGGTATCATAATATTGAGCAATAGTTTTCAGCAACATTATGAATACCGAATACCATAACAATAATATTGTATAATACAAAGAACTATTGAAAATGTGCTAAAGCTTTTTAAAGTATTGTAACAGTAAAATTCTAGCAAAAAAATATTGGCTTACTAATTTATTTAAGTTTTGTATTACCAAAAACTTAAATGAAATAATTTTTCCATTAGAAACCAAATACTATATAATATTGTACAATAATGTGAAAACAATATTGAAAATTTTATAGAGAACAATGGTGTGAAAACAATACTGAAAATTTTGTAGAGAACAATGGTGTGAAAACTATACTATAAATTCTATGTTTATCATCAATGATCAATGTTGTGACGACAGTGTTGCTTATGTATTTAACAATAAGATATAACATATTGTTCTTTTTTATGCATGAAGAAGGCAACAGTGGTAAACTGAGTGATCCGCCTTTAGATCTCTAGATAAGTGAAAAACTGAAATATAATAAATTCTTGTTAAAAATAATAAACAGGCTAAAGCATTTAATATATTCATATTTTAATATGTAATTAGAATAATATTGGGAATATTTATATTATTGGGACATAATTTGTTAAATACATTGGAAACAATTTTATAATATCGGTGTACAATATCGATTAATGTAAAGTCCTATATTTTACACTTTTTCCTTATTTTAAAACAATACAATATATGTTTTGATGATTTGACATTATACAATATAGTGTTCTATTTGGGTATCCGTTGTCGGTTAGAAAGGAAAACAAATTTGTGAATAAAATCTATAATTACAATGAGAATCTTTTATTGGGATTTCTCTTCAAAAGACCTTTTTCTTCTATTTTCTCCACTGGTGGAAAGGTTTCAAAAACTCTTTTTAGGGAGGTTCACAATTCTTACAGTGAATTTTTTCCTCTTTTTCATTATACGTATCTGAAAATTTTGACCCCACATTTTGGATTTCGAGTTGAGGACGAAAAGAAAATATTAAGACCTTCTGGAGAATTCTGATCATTTATGTCTGAACATTCAATAACTTCGATCTTGCAGTGACATGATTCATGCAATCTCTACAAACCAGCAAACCTATTTATTGCAGAAATTTAGAATTTTAACATTAAATTTTTCTGTTCATTAGGATTGAGAATGGCGTTTCTCGAAAAAAATTAATCTTTGTTTTTGCATTTTGTAAAGTATATATTTCTAATTATAGCTTAACGTGAGTTCATAGTTAAATTTAATAGTGAGTGATCCTCCTCTGAATGATAATTCATATAGGGGTATATTAAAATTTGAAGCACTAAATATCTTTATAAAAGAAAACTTTTGGGCGACCAGGATTGTCTGTAAGTTTTTATTAGATATTATTATTAATTTAAAAACATTGGATGTCTTTGTAAAAGGAAAATAAACGATGACCAAGAATGACTGCAAAGAGTTTTTCACATGTAGTCTTAAGAAAGCCACGAATTTGTATTTTCAATTATGCGTATTTGGAAGGTTTTTCCATGTGTTTTTGTGATAGTGTATATGTGCATGCGTGTATGACTATTTGTACATGACTGTTCAATGCAGTACTGAAGATGCTACTGCATCAGTTATTCCGTTCAGTCGATCCAAGTGTCGCATTTACTTATAGCATGTTGTGTGTTCTATGAGGAATGGTATTCATGTTTTACTTCTTTAAAGGAAAAATCGGTTTATATTACCTTTATATTTCATGTACAATTTATTAACGAAATTTATAAATAAGACAAAGATTTAAATCATTTATTGAACACTGAATTATTTGTTGTTGAAACATCGAGTTAAAAATATTGTCCTTTTATTATTAAACACCGTTAAACTTATATCATTGCACTGCAAATGATGGAATTGTTCCGTAATTTTAAAGCATGTTTGAAAAATATAATAATGATAAAAAATATAATTCATTTTTAAGATTGTATCATTATCTATTTGTATGGTCACAGTCTTGGAAAAATACCTAATATTCATATGAAAGCATACCATAAGTAGAATACTTACTTCTCCCATCTTATCTCTTACATTTATAGAACCAATAAATTGTAGAATAAAAACATTTTAAGGAATTGAGAGCATGCGTATTCAATTTTTTAGTTTCTCCCAGTCGAAGATGCAAAAAGAAACGATGAGTCGCTGATAATTAAAGATAAATTACCCTGTAAAAGAAAAACAACAAAGTATTTCTTAAGCATCTCCTCCCATATACCACAAAAACATGAAAGAAAAACTTTGCAATAAAGCAATATGCAAAATAGGTAAGAAAAGAAATAGAATTTTTATTGATTATAACCAAAAGAGTTGAAGTGAAGCAACGTTGGTAGAATAAAGAAGGATTTTTTTTAAAAAGAAGAATTAAGTCTCAGTTTAGAAATCCTACAAGCTTTTTTTTTAAAATATGGATTCATTTTTATTTAACTATAAAAAAGGATACATTGAAGAAATTTTGATGCGCATATGTCTTTTATTATTCACCTGAATAGATTTGTCAACCTCAACGGTTGAAAAAATGCTAGCTATGATTTATTCTAAAATATCTTTTATTTATATATTTCAGGCTGCCAACTTTCATGAGTTTGAATTTTTTTTTCAAATGCTTTTGAACTGTTTTTTATCGTTTAGAAAAATAAAAATAAAAATTATTCGATGAATTTTATTAGAATCATTTCCCGAATCCAGGTTTTCTAAACTCTTGTTCAAAAACTTTCGTTACTTAAAAAATTTCTTTTCTAACTGTCATTTAAACATATGAAAATACTTTTGTGAGGACTTTTTAAAATATATATTCTGTTTTTAAGAGTTTCAAAGCATTGAAAAATATTCTGAAATATGAATTCTTATTGATGAAAATAGCTAAAACGATACGACTGTATTTCTTTTAATACACAAGTAAAATATTTTTTAAAAACTTTCTTTTTAAATCGTGATAAGATTTATTGAATGGTTCAGGACAATTTTTCTCTCATGATTGTAAAAGCAAAATATATCACTTCATGTGAATGAAGCGAAGAATTCACGAATTACTTAAGAATATAAGACATGTTTAAAGTAGTTTATACGTAACATATCATAAAATTTACGTTATAAAAATATACGCTTTCTCGTATCGCATATATATTCATTTAGAATATCAACTTTTACAAGTTTTATTAAAGAGCATTTTGCGAAAATAAGTAAGTTATGTGCCTCTTTATTTCAGAAAAAATAGTAATGCGCAATAAAACGCTTTTATCGAAGTTTAATAACTGTGGTAACTATAAAAATTCAAGTATAACGTTCTGATAAACAGTAAAAAATGAAAAAATGTAATCTTGAAATTAGTTACAAACTGTTCTATTCTAATTTCTTACTATTAGGGATATTGGAATAGCAGAAAATGAGCTGAATGTAGGTAATATTGGATTATTTTATTCCAACCTTTCATCATTTAGTGCATTATATGAGGAATTCTTTAATTTGGAAAGTATTGTCTCTTTAACTTTGGCATACAATCTGTTAAAGTATTGGGACACACCACAAGTTGACAGATTTTTATTATAATCTTTCATTTAAATATACAAACGAAACCAAAACAAAGAAATAAATCTTATTTTGATATATACAAATAATAATTCAAACAAATTTTTCATATTTATGCATTTATGGTTATAATTGATAAAAGAAATTAATTAAAAAAACGTGCTCAAAAAGTATTAGGACACTTCCTAATGAATAAAGAAAAACAATGCAAACTTAAAAGTTAATATTTTGTTGGACCGCCTTTGCTTTTTATGACCTCTAGTAGTCTATTTGGCATGGGTTGGACCAATGTTTTTGCGATCCATTGATTTTGGGCCCTCCCTTCGACCAAATGTTTTCTTAAATTAAGCTTGTTAGAAATTTGATGTTCATGTAGTTTTTGCTGCAAACAACTCCCCAAATGCACAATGGGATTAAGGCCTGGACTTTGTGCAGGAATTTTAATAATACTAGGACAGTGGTAGAGGACCCATTACTTGCAAATATTAGTGATGGGTCTTCTGTGTTTCCTGTCATTATCTTGGTACAAGTTAAAATGTCTTGAGATTCTCAGCTTTCTCGCGCTTTGGCTTAAAGATCGCTTGGGAATGTAAAGATAGACATATTTATTCATTCTATAACCAATAAAATGTAAGTACCCGACACCAATGATTATATAGAACCCCAGACTATTTGATTGCCTAAATTTTTGACACGCATAATTGTATTTGGTTTCTGCCAAACGTTTTGCTTGCCTTCCGATCCGAAAATGTTATATTTGCTTTCATCAACAAAAATAACATTTTCCCAAAATTCTTTTCTCTGCTTTACAAACATTGTAGCAAATGCCAGCTTGGCTTGTCGATTTGCTTTGCTGATGTAGGGCTTTCTTTGAGGTACTCTGCCCTAATATTTGTTTTTTAAAACACTTCTGACAGTTTCAGGATTTACAGATTTTCCGAACTTATTTTTACATTGCAGAGTCAATTTTACTGCTCTAGTGTTTAGATGAAAGAGAACTCATTTCATAATCCACCTCTTTTCAAGTTCATTAAATGTCCTTGGATGCTCTGATCTTTGCTCGTTTTAAACACTATTTATTAGCATACAATGCTTACGATGTCTTTGTAATATTAAGTGGCATTCAAAAGGTTAGTCAGCATCTTGAAAATATTATATAACATCTTGTACTAATAAGATACGATCCGATAATTCCGAAGCCGAAGACCATGTTAGTTGCGTGTGGATGCGTAGTACGGTAGTAGGAAAGTTGTAAATATAGCCATTAGCATAGAAATAAGACAAATAGGAATATTTGAGTCCAACTAACTACCGGATTCATTCCACATGTATTTTACATGAATGGTCATTTTATTCATTTCAAGATTTTTAATCGCTACTGAGTAAATTACATCCAAATAGACTAAATAAGTGTTCAGTGCTAATATCTATATTCTCTTTAAAACTAATGATTTAGAAGATAAAATATAATGTTCACATATAGCGCTACACTTGTATTTCGCCCTCAAAATATACCGTGACATTCTCGTTTGTCATGAGTGAGAATTCATTCACTTTTTCTTTCTGCTCATATGAGCGAATTATATTCTGCGACTTCTAATGAAATCCAGCTGAATTGGCAAACCCAGCATGCATATCAATCGTCCAAAAGTCCTATCTTTCTCTCAACAGATCATGTCAACGGATAAAAAGTGTATTTCAAATAAATACTATTTCTTTTGCTAAAACAATTCACTAAACATAAAGAAATAAATCTCTAAAGTTATATTTGACGTTACATATTTATTCACGGATTTTTGTTTTTCATCATGTATTTTCCTTTTCTTTTAAACTTGAATTGGTGCTTGCTTATTTTTAGGGCCCCCGGTTTTATTTGGAGATTTTTAGATTATTCAAAGAAGATCCATTGTACGTAAGGTGCCAAGATTTCGCAAAGATGGGCGGCGACTTCAATTGTCAAAGCTCTGCATTTTTTGGCGATAATTTGATACGAGCTAAACATTTAATTAAAGTAAAATGTAAAATATTTACAAAAGTTATGTAATTTATAATTTCAGAAGCAGTTATTGAAATGAAGCCAGTATTCAAGAAGTTGGATTTAAAAACGCGCATTTTGAATTCTCGGTGTAAACTTTATAAAGATAAAACTAGAAATTTTATTATATTTTTTTGAATTTAAGTCAAGAAAATGGTTTTCTTAAAACATGTATGCTTAATTATTGGTATATATTTACAATATTTATATAAATAATAATGCTTAAAAAATATTCTAACTATGCGCATTTTAAAAATAAAAAAAAAATCTAAAAATTTCTCAAAAATTTCTTATATTCCATTTTTAAATAGAATATATGGAATGTTTATAGAATGTATAGAATACATAGAATCTTCACTTAAAATGTCCTTTTTTTCTTGCTTAAAAATAAATTTTGAATTAATTGATTAATATTTTATCGTTTCATCAGAAAGTTAAATCGAAAATTATGTATCCAAGTAGAATCTTCTATGTATCTTTTCACCAATGTTTTGTGCTCCTCTAAACAAAAATTAAAATTAAAATGGATACTCACTTATATTTGAGAGTTTAAAAGAAATCCACGTTAGAATTTTTTTTAATGAAAAAATTAAGACACATGGAGAACTGACTAATAGAAAATTCAGATGTAGATTAAGATAGAAGCTACCTCTTCTAGCTAACAAGGAATTCTTTCTTATTCTGCAAATAGAACAAATAATAACAGTAAGCTAAAGATTCTTTGATTTGAAATAAAGTTGTTATCCTTTCCTTTAATGGATTAAATAATTTGAATTTAAAAAGTTTAATAATTCTTTAAATTTTATCAGTATGTTTTTTTTTTGTTCATGTGTTTCTTATGCATCAAGAAATATTGCAAATCTGGAGAAATTTCTTCAGATTCCAGATAAAATTCAGAGAAATATTCCCCACAGAAATGAGATTATTAAAGAAGCGTATTATTTGCTTTTCTTAATATTGTATTTGCGATCTAATATTTTATGTTTTTAATACTTTAGAGAATATAAAATGCTAGATATAAAAGTTCTTTGTTCCCAGTTGTAAGATCATTTTTTTAAAGGGATTAAACGCGGCGCTCTCTTACATTAAAAACAAATAAATTTTGAGCTGAATAACAAATATTTTTATTCTTTTAAAGTATTACGTTTTTGTTTTATTGTTAAACTAGCCGCCTTTGACGACCAGCCGGTTCGCCAGTATTACCGCTCGCTACAATTTTCAATTAAATATTTTAAGTAACTGGTCTCTTAATAGATTCTCAAACAAAACATTTTTAATCTTCAAATTTTGATAGTCATACCAAACTTATACTGTTGTTTAGATCGTTTCGTTCAATTTACTCTACATATTTTGCTAATTTGTTGTCATTTCCGGTGAAACTTCAACTTTAATTTAAAGTGGAAATGATGAAATTGCAATTAATATAAAGATATTTTTTAATAAAACCAAGTATTTTATTTTATTTATCATCTTTATTGTTATTTATTTATAATTATTATTATTGAATATGAGTATTGCAAACAGAATCGCTCTGTATTTAAGTCTTATGTGAACTACAAAATATTTTTCATAATTTATGTAATATCTCAAACAATAATTCAACAAAAATTTCTCAGATTCAGCATAAAATTCAGGTTTAGTTTTGCTTTCAAAAGGATTGAAATGAAATCAATAATAATATTTTGTTCCGGCCTATAAATATATTTCAAAAATTATGAAGTCTAAATTTAATGCAGTAAGGTATCATATTCTGAGAAATATTCTGGACACCAAATTTTACATAAATGGATGTTTCTATTTTCCACGATCAATTAAGACTGATTTATGAAGTTTTGAATGTTAAAAATTTAGAAAAACTCAACATTTTCATAATCTTAGGCCAATTAATCTTGAGAAACCTGCGCGCTGATTGGCGTATTTTCTTTGAAGCGATCGATGGAAAATCTGAAATTATTCTTTTTTTTATTGAATAGTGATATTCAAATCTTCATAAATCAGTCAGTTTAAGTGATTAGAAATTAACTCTTAAAAGTCAGTGATTTAGTTGATGGGAAATTAATTCTATGACCACCATAAAATCTGTGCTTTCTCTTGAGTTGTATGAATTCTCCTTAATATTCGCTCGAATAAAACATCACATACAAAAGTACTTCATATAACAAACACATCAAAAGTAAACATAACATTTCAATAGTTGCCAAAAACAAAAGAGAGAAAAATGCAATTAATAAGCAGACGATATTTAGAAAAGTACAGATATTTAGACTGGAAACTGAAATTATCTGAAATTAAAAACACGCGCAGACGATATTTACAAAAGTAAAAATATTCAAATCTGAAAAGGAAAATATATGAGTTATTCCATCAATAAATGCCATAAGTTTGTTTACATTTTCATTATTTTATGAGTCATTAAATATCAAATGGATCCGGGACTGAATAAATACCCTGTATAGAGAGTGTAAAAGATCATAAAATAATTTTTCTTGAATTTATTTTTTAGAAAAAATAATATTTTATATTTGTTTCATATCCTACAGACACGTGCCGAAAATTATATTTTTGCAGATTTCATTTCCAAAAAGATTTAATTTATTTTCAGTTAGAGCTTTAATCAATGTGATGGCAACAGTTTGAAAAAAGCTATTTTTTTTCTCATAAATGCGAAACGTGCATAATTTTTTTTTACGAAAAAAATATTGAAAAACATAGTTAAAATATTTATTTAAAAATTCATTAAAAATAGAAATTTAATTTTAAGTTTAAAACAGTAGTATCATTTAAAAGATAAATTTTTTATCTTTAACTTCATGTAAAAATCTTTTTTGTGCGGTAATATCTTCGGCACTTATAGCAGAAACACGTCAAAATTTCGTTTAATTTTTAAATAAATAAAATTCTAGTTAAAAATTCGAAAAAATAACCCCCCAGGTGCACATTCCCGGCCTCCAAGGTATACACGTGCCAAATTTGGTAGCTGTAGGTTGAATGGTCTGGCCTGTAGAGCGCCAACACACACACACACACACACACACACACACACACACACACACACACACATTGAGCTTTATTATAAGTATAGATATAGATAAGAATGCAGTTGGGGTTAAATATTTTAAATATTGGATGAAATTAATTAGCCTGTAGAAGATTTTTGCCAAAAACAAATTGATTGTGCTGGTGTGATATCCACTTGTAGAAGGGATGCTGCTGTTGTATTATTATTATTTTCATCTAGCAATAATTCAAAATTGCGAATTACTTCTGCCTAATGCGATATTTATATAATTAAACTGGGAAAAATATTTTGATAAAAAGTTGTTTAAAACGTTTGAACATTAAACCCATTTATCGTTCATTAGCCACATTTTAATCTTGTTTGATATATCAATATTTTATTTTCAGTATCATAAATCTTATACCAATATTTTTAATAATTTTTCGCATAATCAGATATTTTGAGATAATATATTAAAAAGAAAACTATTATTTTGCTATTTTTTTTACTAATTTCTATGTCTACTATTCCCCGATACAAATTCTCTCATAAATGACACGGTCTTGTAATTTACATTAATTTACCCTGATTTTATCTAAATACATGGTAGATTGATATTAATAATACTCAAATGCGTAGTGAGTCTGAGTAAATAAATTAAAGTTTTAAATGGAAAACTTATCTAAGTATTCAGATTTTCATATCTATATTTCGTGAAAGATATCTGCAATTTAAAATGGAATCTTGGATCGAGTTTTAAAAAATTGAATACTTTTTTTAAAATGCATGATAATGAGATCGCAAATGCAATATTTAATTAATGAAGAAATTAATGTTGGTGATTTATGAAAGAAGCGTTATTAAAAATTAGAGACAATATTTTTCTCAGAATATTCGATAATTAGTACTAAAGTAAATTCCACGGTAGAAAATTATGAAGTTGTTAATGGCCTTTACATATTGTTATGAACTTGTAATATTCCTTTCCTGCACAGTTAATAAGAAAGTTAATTTTAAGATAACTCGAACAGATTTTCGGTCAGTGATTCCTGGCCTTGGCTAAAACCTTGGCATCCATTTGACGATTTGGTTACAAAAATGAAAAATTCGGAATATTCGGGAATCTTGACGATAGTTTTATTAAGAATCGAGTTCTAGTATTTCTTCAAGAGAATTCGATGTCCTGATGGGGCTGTAAAAGCAGAGCCTTACAGATGAGAAGTAGTAGTCAATGGAATTGAGGGATCACGGGGTCCAGAGTATCATCGAATGTTTCTGTTGGACCTCGAGTACTCAAATATAGTATGCACATTTTTCTTAGGCAGTAGCTACTCACTAAGAGAATATTTTTCAAACTTTTATTTAGAAATAAAATAAATCAATCGAAATTTGTGTCTTTATTCAATACTTTTAAAGATATTATCGCTCAGAAAATCATTTTTATAACCTTTTAAAATTAAAAACCAAGGTTTTCATTGGTTGTAGTTTTTTTTTCAGTTTGATTCTTCTAATTTTCATAAATATACACTATTTAAAGTTTTTTTTACCACAATATATTTTATTGTTTATGTGATATATTACATTGTTCATTTTGACGATATTAGATACAATTTTATATGCACTTTATTGCTACGAAATAATTAAATCTAAATTTAAAAAAATAGAGATAGATGAACCAATCTTAACGCATTGTAATTCTACGATGTTTTGAATTAGAATATATTTTTGTAAACGCCAAGTCTTCACGCCAAGTTCTAATGAAGTGCTAGGGTGCTGTGTGTGCTTTAAAGAGACACGAGACACTGAGAGTAAACACAAAAGATCATGATTACGAATATCAAATTTAGAATTTAGAATTAGTGTCACTAGGATAAACAGCTGTATATGTTTCTATATATGCTATCCATATTTGTATTTAAGAAAAGCATTTGAAAAAATAAGTCTCATTTTTATTACGAAACCAAATATTAATGACAAAAATAAAATTATCAAATATAGAATTCAATAATGTAAACTCAAAATAAAAATGCTTCTAGTCCAGTTTGGACTTCAAGAAATGGATATTAGGTATAATTTTAGTGTAGTGATATAGATACAGAATATTCTGTCAATAAATGATCTAATTAATTTAGTTAGAATTTTTTTAAGAATAAAGATTTGGAAACTTTCTTTTTTCGTTCATTGAATATTGGAGAGAATCTTTTATAAGTTAAAAAACATCTCAACATCAAAAGTACCTGGCAATTGTATTTTAAATGCTACCACATAATAATTTAACCACTTAATTGTTATATCCATGTGTTATTCGCGTATCGAATCATCGTTTCTCAATCTAAATTATACTAAAATACCGTAATTCGATACAAAATAATTTTATCTACAGACACATCTAATATTCTAAAGATTCTTAATTAATTCAGTAAGACAGAAAGCAAATTCACGAAACGGATGATGTCATCAAAATAGATTACAGAAAAGCGGAAAACATGTAAAGAATTACATATTATGCATTTTTCGGCTTAGGAAAAAATGATAAGTATGAAAATTAAAAGAATGTAACAAGATGTAAACTAAATAAATGTAAGAAAGCCTTTTTTTTCAGATGTGTTATTCCATAATAATTTCCAGTATAATAAACATTTAGCGTTCCATAAAAGTTGTGAAAATGCGTCTGTGAATCTTCCTCGACAGATTAAAAAAAATGACCACGGGAGAAAAAGAGTTATTCAGGAGGAAAATTACTTTTTCTCACGCACTTTTTATACCTGTCCTTCTATTGACAAACCTTCATTCCGTTAACATTTGATCCATAACTTCACCCTCGACAAACTCTGATTTTTGTTCTTATCGTAGAAAAACACTGCTTTCCAGGTTTTACCCAGTGGCATTATTTCTTTGCCATTGACGACGTTGCCAGGGAAACCAACTTGGAATTGTTATCACTGAAAAGGTTACGTCATATTATGAAATGACACTGTTTTTCTTTTTTCTTCCTTTTTTAATGGATTTGGAAACTAACTATTCATGATTTCTTTTGACAAATTGTTTTACGAGTAATAGATTTGGATTAAATTCCTCATCATGCTTCTGGAAAAAAAATATAAGCATTAAGAATAATTAAATATAATAGGAAGGTTTCTGATAGTTCATTATTGAAAAAATTCATATGATTTTTATTTTGCTTGAACAATTTAATGTTTCTAATTACCAATTCTCTTAAAATTTTGCATATAAAGACTTGAGAAATATTTACCCAAATTACTACATATCCGAATACTTGCTTCCAAATATGATATTGCAACGACCCAAAAGATTGTAAGATCCTTGATTCGAAACATTTATGGCACTACAAACTACTGTACATTAGAATTACTATAATTGAATTTTTGCCACTCAAGTGTTCTAATATTAGTATAACATTGAAGCATGGAAAAACGATTAGTTGTCCATCTTGTCGTATCTTTTGACTACTTGCACCAGTTTTATTCTATTCCGTGATTTTTTCAAACTTACTTCAAGAACTGCTTTTCCTTTTCATTTTTTTGTATCCTTACAAAATTTAGCAAGTTTTGTATTCAGTTTCTTAACATAAAGAATAATTCCGATATGAATTTTATAGTTTTACTATCTTATCAATTACATTCAAAATTTAATACAGATCAACGAGTTTCTTGTCAAGACCATTTGTCCAACTATATTTCAACAGCTTATAATGTGTTTAAATTACCGACACGACATGTGTAATACAAGAATACATAACAATTTATCATTTGGCGGATTAAGTCTAAAATTTTGCACAAATCAACAAAGCTCTTATCAAGACCAGATTTCTATCTATACTTCAACAACTTATTGTGTTTTTATACTACCAACGCGAAATACATAAAGAATGATTAAACATAGAGATAGACAATCTACTCTTGGATAGAATGTCTATTGGTCCAACATTCGATATAGATCAATTTATTGCCGAGAATACATGTTCAGCAATGTTTCAAAAACATTTATTTTTGATTTGTTGACGCGACACAAGTGTACGAAAACATGAATATTTTGTTTTCGAGTTATCATCACGTGAAAGGGTAGAAAGATGCGCACGTGCTAGATTGATTTCACTTTACTTATTCATCTGCATTCATATTTGTCACGTGACTGAAAAGTCAAGTGAATCGACTTCATTATTCAAAGAAACAGGACGCTATGTTTGCAATCATGATTTTAAACACGTTGCTGTTCAATAAAGTCTAAGATTAATAAAGAAGATGAAGTACTGTAAAATTTTGTGTAGGAAGAGCAAGAATGCTTCCATACATAATTTGGAAGTTTCTTAATATCACATATAAAATGATTCATTATTCAAAGTGAAAACTTCAGAATAAATTAAGAGTTTCTTAAAGAAATCATATCACAGAGATGACAAAAAGGAAGCAGTAATATAATATATCTATCATCCTTTATTTGATTATTTGAAATAACTTCTCTATTATTTTATATATCAAATGAATAAAAAAATATTTTTGATATTTTTCTTGCAACGTATTTGAATAAAACGCTCATCAAATATTCTTGTTTTTTATTTAACAAGGGATTCTAGCTAATCGAAGTTAATTATTTTAAAGATATTTCATTAAATATTTCCAAAGAATGAAATTACAAGCGAAGAAAATAGATTCACCTCAAAGAAAAAGTCTCATGAAAAATTCATAAATTTTATGTTAATTAGCTATTTTATAAAAAAAATGCAAATGCAAGTGCGTTAAAAAACTTTTATAAAAGTATTTGTAGTCAGAATATATTTTAAGGAAGCAAAGTGAAAAAAATTAGGGAAACAAAAGAAATTATTCCGTTTGTTTGCAGCTGAAACAAATTAATAAAATTACATTTAACAGTAAAATTATAAAAAAAATACTAAAATAAAAGAGATTAGCCCATTTTTTAAAATTTAGCTGCAAAACAAATTTTCAAATATATTGTTATGTATCTATATATATATATTACAAACTACACTTTCACTTAAAAAATTTACTTTTTTATGTATCCTTTATTAAAAACTTATTTTATTAACTGATTTAAAATAATTGTTATTTACTGACTTTTATGTGTGAGAACAGGTTTATTGTAATAGCCAAAAGAATTGACTTATATTTTAATAAATTTCCAAATTTTTACTGTATTATCGGAGTACAAAAAAAATATTTTAAAATAAATCTGCCTATGAAACAATAATTCAAAACATAGAAACTAGTTGTATGAAATCTGGTATTTACAGTTATGGCTTTTGCAAAAAAATTGTTCATTTCAATCAAATTTTTGAATTATCCTTCATGGTAAAACCATCTGTTTATTCTTATGCCTGTGTACGTGATGATTAACAAAGAATGCACGAAGATCAATGGATGAAATTTGGCATATGGTATTATCACTGAAATAGTATCTCTATACCAAGTTTATAATTCGTTTATTGCTTGATTGTATGTCGGTCGGTCTCTTTTTTTTATGTGTATAAGAGCTCAAATAAGGGAAATTAAGAAAATGAAATATAATATACAATTAAGTATTGATGGCATAAAATTTCTAGATTAGTATTAAAATTTGAATCCAATATGTCGATGAGAAACATTTCAAAATGCATACTTCTTTCTCTGTATTATAAGGAGGAAATAAACATGAAACTCGCTCTATTTTAAAACAAATTCTATTTTGAGTTATGAACATTCTCTCTGTCTACGTCATAACAGTTTCTTCTTAATATAATAAACGATATATAATAAGACAATAATATATAATAAGCAATAAAAACATATAGTAAACAACAATAAATTGTTGTAAAAATGTTTAATTTTGTTGTTACCATTTGTCTCTCACAATATCTCTCTCCTGCACAGAATATGCAGTCATTAAATTGGGTTTTCATATATTTTTAAATGCCTCATTTAATACCTAAGTTGAATTCTTTATCTATATCCATTTGTTTGATAATTTAGGCGTATCAATACTTATTGATCCTAAGGGATATATTATTTAACTAGCCGCCTTTGGCGACCAGCCGGTTCGCCAGTATTACCGCTCGCTACAATTTTCAATTAAATATTTTAAGTAACTGGTCTCTTAAAGGATTCTCAAACAAAACATTTTTAATCTTCAAATTTTGATAGTCATACCAAACTTATATTGTTTAGATCGTTTCGTTCAATTTACTATATACATTTTGCTAATTTGTTGCCATTTCCGGTAAAACTTCAACTTTAATTAAAAATGTAAATGACGAAATTGCAATTAATATTAAGATATTTTTTAATAAAACCAAGCGTTTTATTTTATGTATCATCTTTATTGTTATTAATTTTCTATTATTATTGAATATGAATATTGAAAACAGAATCGCTCGGTATTTAAGTCTTATGTTAACTACAAAATATTTTTCATAATTTATGTAATATCTCAAACAATAATTCAACAAAAATTTATGAGATTCAGTATAAAATTCAGTTTTTAGTTTCGCTTTCAAAAGGATTGAAATGAAATCAATAATAATATTTTGTTCCTGCTTATAAATATATTTCAAAAATTATGAAGTCTAAATTTAATGCAGTAAGGTATCATATTCTGATAAATATTCTGGACACACCAAATTTTAAATAAATGAATGAATGTTTCTATTTTCTATTATCAACTAAGACTTATTTATAAAGTTTTAAATGTTAAAAATTTAGAAAAACTCTACATTTTCATAATCTTAGGCCAATTAATCTTGAGAAACCTGCGCGCTAATTGGCGTATTTTCTTTGAAATGATCGATGAAAAATCTAAAATTATCCCTTTTTTATTGAGTAGTGATATTCAAATCTTCATTAATCAGTCAGTTTAAGTGATTTGAAATTAACTCTTAAAAGTCAGTGATTTAGTTGATTGGAAATTAACTCTATGACTACCATAAAATCTGTGCTTTCTCTTGTGGTGTATGCATTCTCCTTAATATCTGATCGAATAAAACATCACATACAAAAGTACTACATAGAACAAACACATCAAAAGTAAATATAACATTTCAATAGTTGTCAAAAACAAAAGAGAGAAAAATGCAATTAATAAGCAGACGATATTTAGAAAAGTACAGATATTTAGACTGCAAAATGAAATTATCTGAAATTAAAAACACGCGCAGACGATATTTACAAAAGTAAAAATATTCAAACCTGAAAAGGAAAATATATGAGTTATTCCATCAATAAATGCCATAAGTTTGTTTACATCTTCATTATTTTATGAGTCATTAAATATCAAAATGGATCCGGGACTAAATAAACACCCTGTATAGAGAGTGTAAAAGATCATAAAATAATTTTTCTTGAATTTATTTTTTAGAAAAAATAATATTTCATATTTGTTTCATTTCCTACAAACGCGTGCCGAAAATTATATTTTTGCAGATTTCATTTCCAAAAAGATTTAATTTATTTTCAATTAGAGCTTTAATCAATGTGATGGCAACACTTTGAAAAAAGCTATTTTTTTCTCATGAATGCGAAACGTGCTTAATTTTTATTTTTTACTTCATGTAAAAATCTTTTTTGTGCGGTAATATTTTCGGCAGTTATTGCAGAAACACGTCAAAATTTCGCTTAATTTTTAAATAAATAAAATTCTAGTTAAAAATTCGAAAAAATAACCCCCAGGTGCACATTCCCGGCCTCCAAGTTATACACGTTCCAAATTTGGTAGCTGTAGGTTGAATGGTCTGGTCTGTAGAGCGCCAACACACACACACACACGCACACACACCTTTATTATAAGTATAGATTGAAATGGAGCTTTGAAATGCAAATTACCAAGAAAATCTCTTGAGTAAACTAATTTTTTAAAGCAGAAAATAGATGCTTAAATATTACTTTTAGCTCTCTGAAAAATTTCTAAAAGAATATTGGATAACAAAATGCCCTGAAGAAGTCGTTAAGAATAAAATTAGCATACTGAAATAAAAGGCTCTGTATTTCGTAATCTTATTAATAATTAAAATGAAAGAAGATTACTTCTTAAGATAAAATGCTACATCTACTGCATTTTTAAAATTAACTACATGTCTCCTAATTAAAAACTATTTTTGTATTTAATCTTTGAGATATCCTATAATGGTTTTATGGTATAAAAAGGAAAGTACTATATTAATAGTTGAAATAATCATAAAAACAGAAAAAAATTTTACGAAAAAGACAAATTATAATATGAATAAAAGAATGTTTCATCCTTTTAAGGTAAAATATTCATCATTACTATTATATTTTAGACCGAACAATTTTGTAATGAAATTAATAAATTTTTGGAGCTTAATTAAATATTAATGAAGATATTCTGATTTTTAGAATATTCACACTGAACAAGATAAAAGTGTTTAGTAATTCATAAACGAATTTGATTTTAGTTGGTGTGGTAATTACTTAATATGGAATTTTTTTTTTATCATTCAGCTCTATTTTTTAGAAATTTAGCGCATATAAATTGTGAAGTACTAAATTATTTTATCATTTGACTGATTGCATTGCATTAATTTTTTTTTTAAATCTTGAATTATTTCCTGCTTTTTTCTTTCTTCCTTCCTTTTACTTTTTCACATATAAAATATACAAAGGAAAAGAACATTTTAATCGTTAAAAATTTCTAATTTGATAAATCTCCACGTTTCAGACTTCATGAATCAGAAAATTATATATTTAGAATTATGTCTGCCTGTCCGTGAACACGATAATTCAGAAGCGTTTTGAGCGAAGTGGATGAATCTGGTCTAGAGACTTTACACCATATTTGTAAATTTATATGGAAGTTTCAATGAAATCCATTCGTAGAATGTCTGTTTATATATCCGAGAATAAATGAGTGCGATAACTATAAAATAAAGAGTTAGATAATTAAAATTTGGTACCTAGGTTTAGCATGAAAAGTGCAGATCAGATCAAATAATAAATCTGTTAAAAGGTTGATCATCTATCAGTCGGTCCTTTCAAATATATGTAAACTCAATAAGGCAACTGAAACGCAGTGATTAAATGAAATTTGGTATGCAACCTTGCAATTATAATTGTAGTTATATGCCAATTTTTGGTTTCATTTAATCTGAAAAAAGACTTCCAAAATAAAAATTCGAATTTTCAGAGAGATTAATGACCAAAGTACAAATGATAGATATGATAAAATTATTGGAATCATCCTGAAGATCACTATTTCGTAACTATTGCAAGTTAATATCGTATCCTACTAGTCATTCGCTGCCTTACCGAGCGTTCACAATTTTATACTCAGGGGTGATGCTATCTTTATTAGAGAATATGAGATAAAATTTTGGAGAAAATATTTCTGCTGGTATAAATGTCATTTCTGCTCTTCTAAGAAACGGTCTTCTGTTTTATTGGGATATTAGAGAACTTTCGATAAAAATGGATCTTCTTGAATGCTTCCGTATTAATCGATGTCCATTTTTTGACAACTGTAAACGGAGTTTGAAATGTATATTTCCATTCAATGGTAAAGAATACGGTAAAATACCCATAGTTCACTCAAACAAAATGAAAGATGGTTATTATACCTTAGCCTTGGTAATTCAGATTACATTTCATTGAGGTTAAATAGAAAAAATATGTGGACTTAAAAATTGTAATTTTTTTCTTTAGATTAGAAAAGAGGGCTATAGGGAATGCCTCCTTTGCTTGTAGGACTGTAAAGATTAAACAGCACCGCAGGGCAAGAAAACAATGGCTTATTAGAAATATGCTTGTTGAAGAAAAACAAATGTCAACAGTAAACTCATAAGTGGCGAAATCTCACCTCCTTTGCATATATAAATTTGGCTACTGAAATAATTCATAATTATATTGCCTTGATCCCTTAGAAGATTAAGTTTCATAGGTATCAATAGGTATCTTGGGTGGGCTTAAAATTGGTAAATTTTCTCTTCAGACAGCAAAGGGAATGTGCTAAATATCCTTGTTTCCTTTACTTGTAGCACAATAGAAGTAAACATTACTAGTGGATATGAAAAGAATGATTTAGGAGATATTGCATTGAAGTTGGAGAAAGAAAATGTCATTGATAAATTCTTAGATGATCGAGACAGAATTATCTCGGCTTACCTGCATATAAAGAAGCTCTAGTTAATGATGTGATTCATAAAAATTCGGTATTGGAATAGCCTTTGCTTTGCACATGCAAGATTAAAAATGATTGGAATATATACAGAAAAACTGAAATCAGGAATTTGTGGTGGTCTTTACATCAGACGTCACCTATATAATACCCATCCATGTATACAATTTTCATATTTTTATTGTAGAGTCACAGCGGAAAACATGAATATTATTTGTTATTATTATCATCCAGAAGTTCCTGACCATTCGTGCAGTTAAGTGTTGGCAACCTATTACTAACCAATTTGACAGCTGATAGTTCAGGGTTAGAAAAAATGGAGCGGTACAAGATATAACGAGTTAACGCAAGACTTGAATTAAATAAAAAAACACAGTTTCTTTCTTTAAATTGTTGTATATTTATTGAATCATAAAGTACACGGGATAAGGCTATGTATGGAATAACACATAGGACAAATGGCCTCCACAGCGTTACTGGTACAAATGCACTCTTTTATCGAAATTTTCCATGGCCATGTTGCATAAATGTGGTTGAATTTCCTCCTTCAATGCACGCGGTTTGCGGGCTTGTTGGCATACACCTTTGACTTCAAATAATTCCATAAAAAGAAATACAATTATGTTTAATCACACGATCTAGGGAGCCAATTCTCAAATTTTCGAATTATGGCCATCAGACTTGAATCATTTTTGAAATATTGTTCAACATTGAAAACACGTTGCTCTATTGTGAAACGTTCCATTTTTACTATCCCTAAACTATTAGCTGTCAAATGAATTTTTAATAGAGTTTCAACACTTTATTGCATGAATGGTGGCAAATTCAAATATTGCGTTGTACAACACATATAATGTTGGGAGAACATTAGCAGAAAAAATATACTTCTGTAGATACTTTTTCATATTAGACAATATCTACCGAATTAACATCATTATTTAATAACATGATCTAAGTTTTAATCATTGAAATTATAGAATTGTAAAGTTTCGTACTATTTCATAATGGTATCGTTCTTTTAAAGTCTCGGAATTTTGGGGAGATAAAACAAGTGTAATGGCAAACTGACACATATTTATTTGCGACTCTCTCTTCTGATATTGTTCAGGAGTAACCAGTAGCGGCATTTTATTCTCTTAGCTAACATTTTATTTTAATTAATAGATTATCGATGCAGAAGTGTATCATTCCTTTGAATTACAAGAATTCTGTTTTCGAAGGATTCGAAGTGAACTAGTGTGGAGTGAATAACAAATTCTAGGGGGAACAACGATATATAATATATATCAAAGCAACATGTGTGTATATAAACCAAAGCCTAAAACTGTGAAAAGTATTGCACAATATACTTAAAAATATTTTTCAAAATAATTAGGGTAAAGAAAAATTGTAATTATTTAAATTTTTAAACTTCGAAAATTTTATGTTTTGATTTTTAATGTGATATAAAATAATGGCTGTTATACAATCTCATAAAGGTGAATTAAAAGTCTGATTAAAATTTTAAGAAACCCTTTCTTAATAATTATGTATTATTCAAGAAGTAGGTTTAGTGTCAAATTTGGCTCTCTAGATTTAACTGTTCTCTTCTTAGAGTATTTTGAATGATTTTTGCCCCATTAATGTTACATTACATTTGTCGCAGTTCACAAATATTTAGCCGCTATATAAACTTTATGATATTAAAACACATGTATTAAAAGGAAATTGTTATTTTCAATGAATTATGGACCACAGCATTGGCGCACTTTCATTTCGCCTAAATTAGTCAACCAACCTTCTACTAACGGACTATTAAGCCACTGTTACAAGTTTCCATTAGTATAAATATTTTCATTAGAATTTCAATCGGCGAATTCCAGAGAACAGAAACGATTATCGTTCAGTTATCAGCTCTTGCATTTGCAGGCAATCCTTGCCGTTTCTAGTTACCATGGAAACTGAAGCAATTCTGAACATTTATTTTGAATTTCTTGTTAAAAGCAGGAAAATTTAATCAGAAATTTTGTCTCCTAGGGAAATGATACTAGATTTAAATTTTGTACCTACATTTGGAATGTATCATTAATGAATATATGAAATTGTGCAGTTAATTAACTTAAGCAAATGTCTAAAGGCGATTAAAAGTTGTGATTTTTACCCCATCTAAATAAACGAATCATTAGTTATATAAGTCAATTAAAATGTTCTACTGGATGTGGAGACTAAGCGGCAATTCTATTAAAATTTAAATTCCTTTTGAAATGAAATTTGTAAGAATGCATTGAAATAAATAGATAATTTGATTTTTGTAATTGATAAATTATTACGGAACTATATTTTTGCTAGTGTTTTTATTTCTTTTACTTCCAAAGAATAATTTTAACATCGTTTTTCACGACTTTTTTTAATAATATATATACCAGTAAAAATTGCGTAAATTCATATAAATGAATTAATATAAAAAAAGAAACAAAGAATTAAATTTTATACTTGATTTTTAACAGGAAAAAATAAAAAAATATATACATGAAACTAAAACTTCATTATTAGATATTTCATTAAAAAGATACAGTAAGTAAAGAATTTTATTAATGAATTATTATCGGAAATTAATTTGTTTTCAGACTCAATTTAAAAGCAACGCTAGGGTTGAAAATTTGGATCATCCTTAAAGATAATATAAAAATTATAATATTAGTCTTTCTTCTGCAGAATTTCTCAAATGACTTTTAAAAAACTTGCATGATTTAAAAAAATAAAAATTTTTAGACATGAAAAGCGCGTAATAATGAGTCACATTTTTAAATATCGTGGCGATTACTCATTAAATCATTCAATCAAAGCACCATCATTTTGTGGCCTAAAATTGTTATTTTTTATTTGGCAAGATTCCTTAATAAAAGGAAAATGGTTAAAACATAACAAAGTGTTACTTAAGCTAAAGCAAGTATTAAATTAAAGATAAAAGATATTACATTTACGAAATGATATTCAATAAAGTGCCAACTATGCATCTTTCAAGAGAATGATGGAAAAGATTTATAAATGAAATTATATATGATAGAAATTTTAATTAAAGACTTTTGCTGTTCAAATTTAATAAATCTAATGCGAATTCATCTAAGAGTAACAATTTTAAAGTTTTTAAAAAATAGTTTTACTATCCATGTAGTATTGAAAAACATAATTCAAAATTAAAATTTTACCTTACATGTAAAGAAGATTATACCTTTAATGCAAATCTTGGGTATTATTATAAATACGTGCATTTGAATTTTGTCTTCCTATGAGATTTACAATTTCGATACATTTTAAGTTTCTAAGTAGTAAAAAGATTATCAACACCGAAAAAAAAACTTAGGAGTTGACAGTCAGAAAATTAGAGAATGACGCTCTTCAACTGGCTATGATGAAACAGTTCGATGAAGAAAAACCCTAAGGGGACTGTCTCGTTTTCAATACTTCAATCTATAGTCATACAATACAGTCTTCAGAATGCTCTACACTTCTTTCGCTCTTTTACTGGAAAAGGATGTCAACCAGTTTGTATCATAGGAAAATATTCCCTATTAATAATAACAGAAAAATCAGAATTGAAACACAAAATTTACGAATTTCAAAAGGGAGGGGTGAAATGGCTTTTGATAAAACATTTTTGTCCTTCACATTTTTTAAAAGAAGTACTTTATTATTATAGTAGTTACGAATTATTCGGACTATAATGGAACGATGCATAAATATAAACGACGTATAAATGAGAAGTAATAAAGGTACTTCACTATATTTAACAATTTTGGCAGTAGTTCGAAAAGAGAAGATAATTTCACTGACTTTCAGTATTTAATCCCCAGATGATCTACTCTTCTTGCTTCTTTTATCTGGAAAAGGCAGGAAAGAAAAGATAATGAAATACATACACATTTCGACATACGATATTGTTACAAACCTGCAATTCGGCTTCCCAGCATAGTTTATTCCATCAATAGAAAGAGGGTTTTACAGTCATCTGAATGGGACTAGCGCGTCGGAGGTCCCAGAGCTTGGCGACAAACTTGGCGACCATTTGGCGACTTGGCGACGAATTTGGCGACTTTGGTGCCAAAATAGATAATACCCGAAACTTCGAGAATTTCCCCGATCCGTCCAGTAGGAACCGAGATACGCCTCGAACGTTCCTGATTGGTTGAGAGGCTTCTAGCCCCGCCTCCTGAGGCCTATAAAAGGGGTTGCGGCTGCCAGAGAGTCAAGTCCGAGTTGGGAGACGACGAAGCCAGTAGTCGGAGAGACGGCGGAGAAGTCCGAGTTCGAGAGCAGCAGAGTCGAGTCGACAAAGTCAGTAATCCGAGCCAGAGTCGGAGAAGTAGAAGCGACTGAGTCAAGCTCGTGCTGAACTGAGCTGTGCGCTACTGTCTGCAGTAGATTCTGGTTGTATGCTGCTGTGTATGCTGTTGTATGCTACACGTCTCGGGTGAAGATAATCGTCTTCTGTGCTGTATATAGTTGACGCTTTTGTGCTGTCCAGTGTGTCTTCGTGTAAATAAACGTCGTTGTTTTTATTCTACTTCTGCCTGCTGATTGAGCGTTCTTTACATCATATCACTCCCACTATCCAAACGAACCCCGGTAAAGAAAATTTCGCAACAATATCAAGAATCAATAGAAGAAGCATATGATGATCCGAAACGTCTGAATATTTTAATACTATCTTCCCTTTTTTCAAAATCCGAATAATATAAAGTAATTAAGATTTATTGCAAAAAATTTCAGACTGAAGAGTTTTTCAGTTTCTCAATACAACATTTTTATTATTCATGCAGTTTTCTTTCATCTCGTTATTGTAGCTATCTGTATTTGCATTATTTCAGATCATAATTGTTTGAATAGAAACCATGCAAAAATACGAAGCGAGGGCTGAACTTGAAAGCTATAAAAATTCACGAAAACATTTGAAATAGTAGGGAAAATCTGGAAATTTTCTTTCGGAAACTAAACTTGGAATAAAAACAATTAAAATCGGAGAGAAAATGTTATATATAAAATAAATATTCTTCCTTCAGTAATTTTAGGTATTTGTATCTGCTTAGTTTGTAATCTTTCTTGTTTATTAGCAAAGGACATATCATATGTAATCTTTGAATTAAATACCAGAAAAAAATTATAATGATCCACAATTTTTAACAAATTATAGATCTTATAACAAAGATAATTGTAATGTCTATAATTAAAAAATTAAAACCAAATTATGTCTAAAACGACAACAGAAAGCCAGAAATTTGATTTTAATGTTTTTTGATTTATGCGCTTCCACAAAATCAGCAATATTCATAACCAGCCAATTCCTAATCTATCAGCTCTCCAAAATATTACTTATATGATATAACAATAACACAGCTGAATATTTACTCGACAAAGGAAAATCATGGTCGCTTTATGTAAATACTTTTAGTTCTACTATCATTTCCCAATTCCACAAACTATTTTTTTTATCTTTTTATGTTCCCTGCCATTAGCTGCCTTTAGGCTATCTTGAATGGATTCCGTAGGCAAGAAGGCAAGTCCGAGGAGGCTCCAGTGTCTTTGGGACACACTCCCCCATTCGGATTGTAGGGATCTAATGGTAGTTTCCGGTTTCACGGAAGAATGCTATCAATCTACTACGTGTCCTTCCGGGTGTTTTTCTCAAATATGTGAGAAAAGAACTGCCCTGGGGCTTGTGTTTGCGTGTCTCAGATAGATCTATCAGTTGAGAAAACAATTCTATTGCTGTGGATAGTGCATGTATTGAGAGTTGTTGAAGAATCTTCTGCTTAGAAATAACTCTTTCACAGGTCCGTTACTATGGTTTTATGGTATTTTTAAGAGAATGTCTTTTGGAATCGAATAGAAAGAATAGTCAAAACTTTTTTTAACCATAGAATTCCATGGAATAATAACAGATTTTCTTATGTGAATTATCATAAATACTTAATTATTTTTTGAATTCCTCAAAAGGGCACGTCCATGCACGTGATAATAACATTATAAAAAGCCAATTTTATACAACCGGGAATATTGTTTATTTTTTAAATTTCAATTAAACTGCTTAGACATAATTTCTAATATATGATTCCATTTATTGGTCAGATAATAAAGGCATGTTATAATAAAGGTTTTACATACGCTGTTTTGATTTTGCGCATGTACCTTTCTAATGCAGAGTACGTACCAGCATCGTAGTGTTATTAAAAATGTAAATGTGCGGTTAAACTATTTTCTGATATTTGCGGTATTGTCATTTCACTTTTTTATTCGTCTTTAAAAATTATACAAATATTAAATAAAGTGCTTTTTATTTGGGTTCAAATTATGGAAGAAAATTATACTGGGCTATATAGGCAGATAATTAGTAATATGTTATAGGCTATATGTACCATTGAGACATATGCGAGAAATCTGTGCCTACTTATGACATGCAATTTGATATTTTTTAAAGAATAGAATAAAAAGATTTTAATGATTTAAAGAATACAGATTTTTTTATTGAATAAAAGCATATTCTTTATTTTATCTGTAGTTTCATGTAGAAATCGGCAAGTAAAGCACATTTCTTATAAGTATTTTAATATATGATTTCTTATTTATAATTTGTTCATATTTTTAAATACTTTTGATATGATTTGCTTGAATTGAAAATGGAAAACAGCTATTGAAGATCTTTCAAGTTCAATGTAAACAAAATGAGAGTTTCGTGAAATAATTTACATAAGAATACATAAATTATTTCACGAAATTCTCATTTTTAATTTCTTAATATACTTATCTATACTTATAATAAAGCTCAATGTGTGTGTGTGTGTGTGTGTGTGTGTGTGTGTGTGTATGGGCACTCTACAGGCCAGACCATTCCACCTACAGCTACCAAATTTGGCACGTGTATACCTTGGAGGTCGCGAATGTGCACCTGGGGTTCCTTTTTTTGAATTTTTAATTAGAATTTTAGTTATTTAAAAATTAAGCGAAATTTTGGAGTGTTTCTGTTATATCTTCCGAAAATATTATCGCACAAAAACGATTTTTATATGAAGTTAAAGATCAAAAATTTATCTTTTAAATGATGCCAATATTTTAACCTTAAAATTAAGTTTCTATTTTTAATTAATTTTTAAATAAATATTTTAACTATATTTTTCAACAATTTTTTTTCGTGTAAAATAAAAATAAAATTTAAGCTGTACGAGCACGTTTCACATCCATGGGAAAAAATTAGTTTTTTTCAAAGTGTTGCCATCACATTGATTAAAGCTCCAATTAAAAATAAATTAAATCTTTTTAAAAATGAAATCTGCAAAAATATAATTTTCGGCACGTGTCTGTAGGAAATGAAACAAATATGAAATATTATTTTTTCTAAAAAATAAATTCAAGAAAATTTTTTTTATGGTCTTTTACACTCTCTATATTATTAATCCATTAAATCAGTTTTATTTTAAGGCAAGTTTTGTTTAATATGAACAGGATATCCATTCAAATCAGGGCCACACAGCTAATTTGTAAACCTTTAGTAAGACACAGATCTGCTAAAATGGTCTAAATGGAAAATGATTATATTTTTTGTAACTTGATTCAGTAAATGCTCTAATAAATAACGAATTTTTTGATTTTACATAAGCTTCTTCTGTGGAAATCACAATTAACAAAATGTTCTTCAAACACTAATATTTTAAATAAAAAGAGTTAATTTCCAATAATCTAAATCAATCACTTAAACGGATTGATTTATGAAAATTTGAATATCACTATTCAATAAAAAAAGGATAATTTTAGATTTTCCATCGATCGTTTCAAAGAAAATACGCCAATCAGCGTGCAGATTTCTTAAGATTAATTATCCTAACCTTATGAAAATGTTGAGTTTTTCTAAATTTTTAATATTCAAAACTTCATAAATAAGTCTTGGTTGATCGTGGAAAATAGAAACATTCATTCATTTATTTAAAATTTGGTGTTTCCAGAATATTTCTCAGAGTATGATACCTTACTTCATTAAATTTAGAATTCATAATTTTTGAAATATATTTATAGACCGGAACAAAATATTATTGTTGATTTCATTTCAATCCTTTTGAAAGCAAAACTAAAAACTGAATTTTATGCTGAATCTGAGAAATTTTTGTTGAATTATTGTTTGAGATATTACATAAATTATGAAAAATATTTTGTAGTTCACATAAGACCTAAATACCGAGCGATTCTGTTTGCAATACTCATATTCAATAATAATAATAAATAAATAACAATAAAGATGATAAATAAAATAAAACGCTTGGTCTTATTAAAAAATATCTTTATATTAATTGCAATTTCATCATTTCCACTTTAAATTAAAGTTGAAGTTTTACCGGAAATGACAACAAATTAGCAAAATATGTAGAGTAAATTGAACGAAACTATCTAAACAACAGTATAAGTTTGGTATGACTATCAAAATTTGAAGATTAAAAATGTTTTGTTTGAGAATCTATTAAGAGACCAGTTACTTAAAATATTTAATTGAAAATTGTAGCGAGCGGTAATACTGACGAACAGCTGGTCGCCAAAGGCGTCTAGTAATTAATATGCTTAAGTATTCTTTATTTCCAGTTTAATTATACTGATAATTTTCATTTAAAATTTTCTAATTTTCATTTAAAATTTTCTAGGAAAGACACCATAAACAATTACTTCTTTAAGGATATGCTCCCTCATGTATTTTTCTGCCCTTAGTTATCATCGTCTGCTTTTAATAACGATGAATGAAGTATATTACAGACAAACAGAATTTTTCAAGGCAACGCATTGTCAAGGTAAAAACTTTCCTCCTCTTAATAATCAGATATTTCATGGAGGAAATCAGATTTCAGATGCACACATTCAGACTCTACCTAGAATTTGAACTCGAATCTCAATACACTGAAAATTTTGTTAGTTTAACTATTATGCAAAAATTTTTCGACACAATATAAAATTATGCAAATTATGAAATATAAAAACAAAATATCTTTATTTATTTACATTAGGACTGCTTAGGTTAATAAATAGTAATGTGGGATCCTTTGATTGTGCATAATATGTTCAAGTGATACCCAATTTAACCTTTTGTATTTGAAAGCACTTGAGAAGCTTTAGTTTGAATAGTAGCTATAATATACTGATTTAACTCTAAAAACCCTGCCTGTCCCTAGGGATTTGATACTTATAATCTTTCCATAACCTCTTGAAAGAAAATTGAATTCTTATTTTGAAAATCGTGATATGACTGCTAAGTGAAATTTTCTCATAAAATCAATCATCATCTAGCAATGCACAACGCCATCTATCGGTTGACGATATGAAATAAAATTTTATGAGCTGTTGTAATAATATGCATCGAAGGAATGCCATATTCCTAATTATATGATTAGGAATAATGACATTTCTTATTCTTTTACATGATTTCGTAATGTGATCAATAATTTTCCGACACTTTGTATATTTTATGATTTTAATCATTTTTTTTCTAATTTTGTTATTGTATATAAAAAATGAAATTGTCATTATGAATCTCTTTACATATTTGAAATAATAAGGCTCTAATACTTGTATCATTCATGTGTTTAAAATAATATTCGTAAAATATTCAGAAGAAAGATAAATTATTTGGAAATATATTACATTTGTCACTCTACGACACTTCAATCTATTAAATTTAAATTATTACTTTTATTAATAAATTATTTACTTTTGAAAAGCATGTAAATATACCAAATTTTTTAAATTAAATCAATATACAGTAAAATTTTTTCAAAATAATCGCACAAGAAGCAGCTTTTTTATATTTATTCAACACTTTTATCTTAAAGATAATTATAAATAAAATGAAGGTGGTAAATAGAATGCTTTTTTACTATATCATATATTTCCAATAATATTTAAAAAATTGTTATTCTGTTGAATTAAAAAAATAGTTACTTTGGAAGCTTATATTTTAGTTTCCGAATATTATTATGCAGCATAAAAAATTTTGAAAAGAAAAAAATATCTTATGATAAAATTTTTTGCGATTAATAATTTTTTTACATTAATGAGTTTTTTATTTTTTTATATTTGAATGATTTTGTTAAAAATGTTGATTAATTCAAAAAATAAAAACAAAAAACAATTTTTTAAATATTAAAAAATATTTCATCCAACGAAATCAAATTAATTTTTATACCGCCAATGGTAAACATTTTCGAAAAAAAAATGAAGCACACTATCTCAATGTAGTAATAAAATAAAAAAATAAGGAGTTTATAAAAAGTAAGAAATCTAAAAAAGTATAATATATTAATAAAGAGACTTATTTCCTGCGAAAAATAATTGGTCCGGTAGAAATAAATTTTACATTTTTAGAATATATGCATATTTAACTATGTTTTCTTCACTGCGAAATTTATTGATTTTATTTACTTTTACGATTCACACCAGCGATACTATTATAAATCATTTGGAGTAGGAATTTAAATTTATAATTAATTCGATAGAACGTATTCCTGTTTTTTTATAGTTTATGATTAGAAATGTATTAATGCTTTCAAGAAATGAAACGGAAAACACTTTGGAGATTTTCTCTTACTTTTGTTTTTTTCTTATGTCTAAATTTAATAAAATTTAAATCACTTTATAAAGCGAATAATTTTTGGATATTCATTCACTATCAAAAGGATTTTTCTAGCAGTCGAGGTGTTTTTAAAGTTATTAATTGCGGAGACTTTTGTTATAACTTCGTAAATAATTAACCTTTTTTTGCATAATTAATTTTTATATTAAAAAACAACTATATTTTGTTCTTTGAAACTAGAAAACGAGAAGTTCTTTTCACTTTTAAATTATATAACGGGTATCTGGTATTTTAAAAACACTATTTTCCAAAACATGTGAATGTAGTTCTTTTTTGCAATTGAACATTGAAAATGATGAATAGAAGTAACCAATTCGATCTTCTAAAGGTATAAATTTGAATTATAGCACATAAACTAGAAATTATTGATAGTAAATTAATCATAAAACAAAACTACGGTTTTATATAGTTTTCCCATAGTAATTTTTGATGTATTAAAATCTCTTAGACCTTTAGTTTGCAAGAGAGAGATCTGAATACAGTAAAAGGAGTATATGGTGTAAACGGAGTAAGGAGGAGTAAGTTAAAAAGAGTACATTTTAAAAATATTATTATGATTATAAAATATTGTTCCTTTGAGCAAAAAATCTCTTGGGAGGGAAGAATGACTGTAGAATGAATTCTGAATCAATGATCCCGGAGTTTAGCAAAAAAAAAAAAAAAAAAAACTTGGTGCCATTTTAGCGACAAATTAGATATTTGACAATCTTGGTGATAGTTCCATTAGGATTCGAGTACCTATGTTTTTCTAAAATTTCCTTTCATGGGAGCTATAAGAACCGGAGTCTAGTCGAAAGACGTGAGTAGTTAAGCGAAAGCTCTTTTTGAAGCATTGATTTTCTGAAGGGCTTCTGATGCTTTTTTTGGGATTTATTTGCTGGTTTGGCTTTGGAGTTTTTATAAGCCATTTTCTGCCTATGTGTTTCTATTTACTGAGAATGCCGTTTTTTGTACGCCTTGTCTATATTCCATCACCTGGGTTTTGTTTAAAATAAAGTGAAGCTGTTTGATATAGTTCTGGTTGGACTTTCGTTTGCACACTACAAATGTATTTCAATTTTTTCATACCAATATCTAAATTAAGATGTTAAAAATTCTTGAAATTTCGAGGAAATAACAGAAATACTTTATTTGAAGATATATAACTTTCTTCTAATCATACTCATACGTATCTATTACCGAAAAGTTAACTGCTAAATAAAAATTTCCAAAAAATTTTTCCTTTCCGTCCTTTCTTTATGCCACAATATGTACTTAAACGTTGTATTTCGTCTTAATTGTTTTAATGACAAAAATTTTACGCAAAATATTTCAGCTGTATTCTAGAATACGTGAATGAAAGACTCGGAGTAAACAGGATTTGAAGCAGCTTTAGTCGACCAAAGCGATTCTAAGGAAACAACTCAAGGTGGAATTTTGAATATTAACACTAAAGCTACCACGAGCGGGTCATTTGACCCGCTTCCAATGGCAATTCCAATGTATCGGTGAAATGCCGGTAGGTTTAGTGTTAATAATCTCATTAACAAATATGTGGACTTCATAGGGATTTTTCTGTGAAAAATGGTACATATTTTTATTTCGTTGGGAGAAAAGCTAATTCTCTATCAGAAGAGACTCAAGCAAAGCCTGCAATTTATTACTTAACCGATCTCTAGTTTACCAATTTTAGAATAGTACTGTTTAATAAGATAATTAAACCCATAACTATATTCCTACGACTTATCTTTTAATTACTAATGGGTAATTATGATATTTTTAAAACATATAATTGTATTTAGATAACCTTTTTGACCCAAATATGTTGTTTGATTGTAACATATAGCACTATGCTAAATAAAATGAAAGGAAAGTGCATGGAGTAAAATAAGTTTCTCATAGTCTCATAAAAAACTATAAAGATTAAAAAGAACTTTAAAGTTTTTTGTGGCTGCAAAAAAAGTATTTATACTAATATGTAAAGTATTATTTTTGATACTGAACAAATATATTTTGATAGAATGGCTATACAGCAATACTTAAGTTAACAGTGCAAAATGTCTGGAATTTTCCATACCGAAGTTTCAGATCTAGTTGATTGAATAGAAAAGCATGACGTATTTGTGGATACAGATTTATATCAATATAGTGGCATTCATGTTTAACTTGATAGTGGCAAAACTCATTCACCATAGCCCGTGGTTTGATGAATTAGAGAAATGAAAAACCATAACAACATAAATATAACAATGAAATAATATTGATTTTATATGCTTATTTTGTTTTGTGACGATGATCTCACTAATTTAACTACAGAAAATAAACAGGAACGAACAACTGGAAATAAAGATGCGCTAAAATAAAGGGAAAGAGAAAAATTTGAAAGTATACTGATCTAAAATTTGCTGCAAGCATATTATTAGAATTTAAATTGTATGAAAATAATTTTAATGATTCTTGATTTGATTTCTTACCATATTAGCGAATAAGTAAAACTTCTTCCAACGTATCTGAGTTTCTTGATACAAGTGAAAAAAATCTTTGATCTCATCAAGAAAGTAATTAATCAAGAATTGCTGAAATATGATATTTTGATCGTGATGTTGTTTTTACTATTTCCAGTTTCACTTGCTCAAATCGTCTTTATAAATTCATCAGCCTCAAAAAGGGGATAAATAAAATCGTTTTTTCGAAAATGTTGGGTCTGATCTCAAATAATGTCGAATTACAGTCTTTGGGAAGTACTTTTTGATTTTAGGTTTGATCCTGCTAAAATGCACTTCTATGTTGAACTTTTGGCCAGAGTGATTAAAAAGTCAGGGGTCCCCGAATTGATGAAACTAATTGCTCTCAAACCATTCATTGCTCCCTGAGATTACCTTTAAGATGTATATCGATGGCAAAAGGGGCTGTAGAGGGTTTTTTTTTTATGGTAATGGTGTGAAATTTTATCTTGTTTTTAATTAGAGAAAAACGTTTGTATAATAACCTTAAACAATTAAAATGCAACGCCATTAGAAAGTTGTGTGCAAAATTTTTAGATTTAATTGTTTTTTTCTGGAATAAGTGTCCATTTTTCATACAGTCTGTCTTTTAATGTATAATATTTTTAGAACGACAATTGTTCGTTTTCTTTGTTAGTGTTCTGTTTTTTCAACTATTATTCTACGAGCTTCATCCAAAATATAAAACAGGAAAAAATATCGAATAAATATTTCTGATTTAAATTTTAAAATTACAATGAATTTTATAATTATAGAAAAAACATTCAACAGCCCAAATAATTGTCAAGAGCTGAAATGAAACCTGAATTATCCACTATTTTCATATTCAATAACTTAAAAATATCAGTTATATTTAGATTTAAAATAATAATAGAAGTTCATTCGCTATATTTAATTGCCTTCTAACAGAAAAGCACACACAGTCCTTTATAAATGTGTCTCCAATGGCGCAACTGGTTAGCGCGCTGTACTTTTTATAGTCATTTATTAATGTATTTAGAATGTAGAGCGATTAGAATAATTCAGGTTCGCTTAAGAAAAACATGAATAATTTTGAAAGCTACTTTTGGTTCTTTTATGAAAAGAAAATGACATCTGCTTAACATCATGGAATCAACTTAACTAAACAAATTGAATTATTTTAGCATTTATTCTAATAATTTAAAAAGGTTTATGAATATGTTAATAGTTTCTAGAAATGGAATTTTTTTGCAAATAAAGAGATAAAATAATGACACTATTGTTTGCTAGAAAACGATACAACTCGAACCGCATTTTGTTATCACATAATGTCTTATATCCATGAAAAAGAATTTAGTTAATTGTTTTCATTTTATTTTTACAAAATATGTTACTTATGCTTTTACGAAAAAAAAAATCTTTTTATAGCAAAATGCTTCCAAAACAAAGAAAATATCAATTAATTAGTAGCATCTTAGAAGAATAATTGTATTATCTTCCACAAAATTTAAGTTAAAAAAACATACAATGTATAAAATAAAGTTTGCAAGGAATATATTTAATTGTATTATCCTTGTATGTTTGAGGTTTTATAGTATGTGAGTCGGTTCTAATTCCCATAGGAGCCTAATGTTATTCATAATACAGGAAAAATCAGTGCTCTTATTTATTAGATTATGATTTTATGATTTTAAAAAAGTGTATCTTGAGATGTTGATGTTTTGAAGTTCACTGCGTTCGGGGAAAAAATAACATTTTTGGATCTCTGTTCAAAAATGTTTTTATTGGTAAAATTGTGAACACTATCTCATGACGACAACGAGCTTTACAGATGAAATTTAGAAGTAAGTTTTTATAACAAATTTAGAAACTTCTTCAAACTTTGGATGAAATCGCTAAATGATCTTTACACAAAAATTGTAGATTTGCATCTTTCAATTCAAAGCAAGGAGAATAAAAATGCATTCTTAAATAATTATCCACTAATCACTTTCTATTCCTTTTTAAAATTTATTTAATAGTGCACAAATTAAATAACGGGTATGTTAAAGGATGTTGTTTTGTTGGAAATTTAAATTTTAATCTATTAATCGTGGTGCCCGGGTTTCAAGTGGACGTCGAATTACTCCTTCGCACACTTTTTAGCTGGCATTAAATCATTCACAAATACCATAATTCGAAACAAAAATATTCAATAGATCTTAATTATACCAGTAAGACTGCATATTTTTTAACAGAAAGTACTTCTAATTAGATAAAAACAGTTAAGGATTAAAAAAAATCACTGAAATTTTAGTAGAATTCATACAATTGACTATATAAATAATAACATATGTTGAGGTTTGAATTTCAGAGGTTTTTAAATTTTTAACTTTAAAAATTCTATTACTATATAACTAATTACATTGTAAATAAGAAAACAGAAGCTTCTTTAAAATCTCTATTAATAATTAAAAAAAAAATGTTTTACTCTGTGTGTTTTGCTGTTTTATTGGGTTAGTCATTTAATCAAGAACTAATGAATGTGTTATATATACAATTTGGAGTATTTTAGTTAACTTCTTAAAATTCCAAAATACTCAGCAAAATTGAAAAAATAAGTAGAGGAATTTAAAATACTTATCGTACAACAAATCAATACTTTTACTCCTATTTACACAACAACTCAATAATTTTATTGTAGTTTTTAGATAATTTTGTACATTTATTTTTTAATATTTTACTGAGAGAATTGCCTTGAAATGCTATAATAAATTAAAAAGATTTTGTGTACTTAAAATACAGGTATTTATACATAGGCATACAAGATCAACAGGCATGAAAATGCTTTCACTGATGATTGTCCTGTTTCCTTTTTTCCACTGTTTCATTGCTATAAATTTTATTTCATTTAAAACTATCGGAATTTTGTAAAAGACTTTATTTACTATTTAGTCAATTAGATCAGTCATCTTTTGATATTTCATCCTTTCGTTTGCTGGTAATGCTGTCAATCTCTAAACACATAGACTTTCAGTGGCTGTTGGAATGACTATGACCTAAGATAAAGTGTCCAATTTGAGGTAAGAGTCTGCTAAGAGCGCTAAAAATCCATTTTGTATGGGGACCTAGAACATTTTATATTTTATGTCGCACTTCATGCCTTCTCCGATTGTAATGTAATGAAGTTTTAAAGTCCAGTTATCTCAGATGACGTCCTCATCATTTGAACATGGGTAACACTTATGAAGTCCGTTCTTAAATGGAAACAGAGCATTAATAGCTAAAATTAAATCATGTGGCTACTGAGCAAACAGCGTATGAGAAAAGAGCTGAAGAATTTCTACCAGTTTATGGATTGCTTGCATGAAGAGAAAGGAAGTTTAAATGTCACTTAAAAATTAGTAATATGGTTCTATCCTAAACGAATCTGTATGTAAAATATAAATTTTTAAGAAAAAGAAAAAAAATTAAAGTTTGAGAACTCTTTTTTATCATTATATTCGTTTTATCACAAAGCACATAAATACATATTGATATGCTTTAGGTCAGTTTTGGCAGCTCGATGTCCTTCTAAAATTTCTATACTGGATAAATAAAGTTTAAATCAAATAAATTTATTAAAATTGAATAAATATTAAATTTATTCAGTGAAATCTTTATGCAGAGATAATTATTTTTATTGCAATTATAAAATTACTCTAATTGGAATAGCTTGATTTGAGCAATGTCTTTAATCATAAATAGCTACATTTCTTTCATGTACGATCACTCTTCGCTAACGAATAGCTCCACCGATGGAAGTGATCGGACCTTCACTTTACGAAAAAAGTCATATTCAGGTTTATGAATATCTATTATACAATAATTTTTTATCCATATTAAATAAAAAAAATGATAAAATAAAATGAGTGTCCAAATGCTTCATTTACTTAGCTACTTATATAGTAGGTTTGCCCTTATAAATTATATTTTCAAATCTAATACAGTAGATGGATTCTGTAATTAGTAAAACGCCTAATCAAGCATTATAAATATAAAATTAGATATCTGAAGAATAATTAAATATCATAAATTAACGAAGGAAATCATAAAATCTTTTTCTTCAATAATAGAGATGGTTAAAAAGGAAGAATAAATATATTACTTGAAAATGATGACATGTTTAATTATTTACACATTCTCAGCGAAAAATTATTTCCATTTGTTGAAGCTTATTAAATCGCAACTAATACCTACTGTGCGTCTTAATAAACTATTTATTAATAAAAGGCCGAATTCCAACTCCATTTTAATTAATATCACCACCCTTCCTTTTTATGGAAAATATCTCTGACGGCTTCATGGAAATGATCCTCTTAATTAAGAAGTAAATCAAGAAAAGAGAATTTACTTTTTTTTTTCAGATCGTAAGATATTTTTTTGAAACATTTTATGCGGAGATTAATTATCTGTGATAACATTAAAGAAAAAAATATAAATAATTATCCATAATAAGGAAATACTTAAATTTTTTAAATGTTTTTTTCTGTGTGAAAAAAAATAACACTCTAAGGCATTTCATTGCAGTAAAAAAAAATGAAGTAAAAATGATTTCGCTGTTTTTAATATTAGTTTTTATCTCACAGTTTTATTCTAAAATATGTTGGAAGTTGAAATCTCGAAAATGTTTATACACAAAAAGAAACATTTTAAAACGTAGTAAGAAAAATAAAATATTTTTGAATTAATTACAAATATATTTTAAGTTGGAGCATTTTTTAATTTGATCTATGAATGATATTTATTTGAATCAAAGAAAAAATCTTTTTTAATTTATAATGAGTTTAAATCCAACATATTTATCTTGGGATATAATTGTTTCTGCGAAAACACTATGGAAAAATCTTAAGATTGAAGATTATAAAACAATAAAAAAATGCTGTAAAATGTATTAAAATTTATTCCACTTTTTTGGAACCTTACAAATTTTAAGTACACTTTTTAAAAAGGTACTTAACCGTCCCCCCCCAAAAAAAGATGTATTTTTTAATTGCTTATATGAATTCCCTTAAGCGACCTTTTATGATATGAATACAATGAGAATTATGATAGTTGTAAAATTAATATCCCATATTGATGGGAGACTAATATAAAGGGAAAGTAACATAAAGGAATCAATTCATATTGTATCTTAAGAACATATTGTGTCATAAAACAATGGGTAACATTCGTGTGGGAAGATTGAATAACGTATGTTTTCTCTGTAGACAGAATCAGGGTTGAAAATGCATCCATCATTCCTTTGGAAATAAAATATCTCTTAAAGAAATCTTAATTCTCTTGACAAAATGATCTATTGGACATTAATAGGTCAGGTAAATTTCATCTGTGGAAATTAGAAAATACAAGGATTAGATAACTATAAGGAGTCCTGGTGCGAAGCACTTCTACATTCAGGTAGGCCATGTTCTACAGTTTCAGTATTAAACCTAGTACTTTAAGAGATGATTATGGGTAACTGATCGGTTTTATATTGAAGAGAAAGTAGCGGAAGACAAGTGAGAGAAGTTTCCCCCTTTCATGCATACTCTTATAAAATGCAGTTGTGTATTATTAGTTGCATATCATTACTGAACAATAGTTGTGAAAAAGCCAAATATCGTATAATCTTTGGTGATTAATCACTGAGTTGTGGTTAACATTCAAGTAACTAAAAAATGAATACGTATTGTGGATGCATTTTTTCCGATTAATACTAATGTTTGACACAGAGGTATAATTATAAACTACAAGATCATGTACTAAATTTTATATATTTAAATTATTGCGTTTACATTTTTGAGAAAATACACACCGATAGATGTTCAATCTTTTGACAGATTCGTCTCAAATATATGATGGAAATCTATGCTTTAGATGCTATAACTGCGAACCAAATTTCATTTACCGACTTTTTTCAGATTTTGATTATCGCTTTTATATGCATGGAAAAGAGCAGACTGGCGAACTGCCATGGATGGATTTAGATCTTAAAACTGACACGTATCGGTACTTCAGACGTTGTTGTTAAAATGTAATTTGGTCTTCGTTCCAAATTTTATCATTTTAGATTTCTCCGTTTTCTAGTTATCGGGCTAACTTATGTTCAGACAACAGACCTGATAAACTTCTTCTGGCTGCATTTCGTTCAAAATTTAATAGAAATCTAGAAATTGAATGAAAGAGCATATAGCAAATTTCATCAGTTAAAGACAAACGAGCATAATTCCAAAAGTGTACTTTTAGGTCTCAGAAAGGTCTAAAACGAAAAAATTCGTCAAAATCCCGAGTCCGAATTTTTTGAAGATTACAATACTTTCACTTTGTATACGTGAAAGTAAAGAACAGTGACAAAGTTTTTGAAGGTATAGCATCTATTATATTTGTGGAGTTAAGGACTTTTTTTCTTCCATTATGATACCAACTGTGAAGTGGCTAGTTTTGAAAGCTAGTGATACGGGCGCATGAAAGCTCAAAGGAAAAGTAGAAAATATAACTTCAACTCTCCGATATTCTCTGTGATTTAACGTAGCCTCGTGATTTTTAACACTATCTGGCGAAACTTGTTATTACTCAATATTTTTCTGTTTCTAACATGATCATCATAATAGGAACCGTTTAGTCGACGTATATAATGTAAATAAATTTATTCTATATTTAGTAGTTATGCATAATTGCGTAACAGCACTCTTGAGTCCACTCGACCTACTCGAATTGACTCAAAGGTTAAATATAATATATATGATTAAATTGAAAGATTTAAAGCTTCAATGAGCGGTAACTATGTTTAAGTCCTAATCACCATCACATGCAAAGATAAAATCTTCTACATAAGAGGTAGGAGTCGTCATAAGTAAGAAGTGATTCAACACAGCATCATTATTGCACCCACCAGGATGACATTATCAACTACCGTATCGGAACGTACTTCTATAAAGAAAATTTTGCTTTCAATAGTTCGAGGAAAAACGAATTGATGTTACAGAGCATTGTAAGACAATTTATAGTCGGTTGTCAGATAAAAAAAATACAGTCATATATTAATAAAGAGATTGTTTTGATACATTAATTGAATCTATTAGGGACAATTATTTTCACTATTTTTGAGTAGGTTTCCAGAAAAAGTTTAATATTTTAAAGTTTCTTATTGATGAATTAAGTAAAAGAATGGTGATTTTCAGTATGCAAATAATTATTTTCAAAGTAATGAATAACTGTAGTGCGATATTTTGTTATCTAATTGTTCCAATGTTTTGATTCAAGTAGCTTTTTCAAGTTTACCCCGAAAAAATTCTTAATTTTCCGTAGTGGGAGAACAATGATTTTGCATGAATCTTGTTTAAAGTATGCATAAAATCTGATTACTTTTATAATATATAAATGTCGTATTAAAGTTAACGGTTTTTTTTCTTTTTTTTTGTGAGCTAAATATTTGAAGAAAATGTATTATAATCGCCAAAAAATTCGGACTCGAAATTTTGTTGCATCTTATAAACTTCAGACTTCCAAGAGTCTAAAAACACACATTTTTAGCATTATATCTATCAGTTTCTGAACACGATTGTCGGCGCTGCCGAGCTTTCCCAATTTCGATTTCTCATTTGGAAAATAAGTAAGGCAAATACTGCCCTTTGAATTAGCAAATATAAACTAGAATAATTAGTATGACACCAAATTTAATTTTTTAACAACATTTACTTGACATTCACTTAGGACGACACATAACATACCAGAACAATATAGCGAAATTTAATACAAGAACATCATCGAGCTCCAAACATCAGTCCTCTCTTTTTTTTCACCGTCTTCTCCGCCGTTCAACTCCCCCACTTTCTTCCCTTCAGTGATTTTTTTTCATTCTCATAATCAACAGCGCCCTCACAACGATATCTCATACACGCTTTAAACTAGACAAATGAAACTTGGTATGTGCTCTAAATTTGTAGATCTCTATCAAATTGTGAACGAATTCCTTGCAGAGGAAATCTATCCAACTGTCCAGATATAAATTACCATTAAAACTACAAAACGAATAGAACTAGGTGGATGGAATTTGCTACATATATTTAAAATCCGGAGTGAAAATATTTGTGAAATTCGACACCTAAGCTGTCAAGAGCTTGGCGATCATTCGGTCCAGATTTTCTCAAGCATGTAAGCGCTCAAAAACGTGATGACTTAAATGCAAAAAATTTGATATGTGATCTAACGGCTACAACTGTAGTTTTGTGTCTATATTTCGAATTTATTCGTTCGGTAGAAACTGAACTGTTGTTGTGTTGCGACTTATGGCACTTTACAAGCCCGCTGACAGTTATCTATCAGCGATTTAACGCGAGTGTCCGTCTCTTATATTTCCAGTAGCACCAACTAGGGCCAAGAGTACGACTTAGCTACTTCATGCGTCACATTCGCTTGCACAACCCCTTTTTACAGGGGGGCACATTCACACACTTCACAGATAGAACACAGAAGGACTATAGAAAACCATGCCCGAACCAGGACTCGAACCCGGGACGTCCAGATCACGGGGAAGACGCGTTACCCCTATGTCAGGAAGCCGTCAGAAACTGAACTAAAGTACAAATTCGATTTTCTGTAACTATTATACGCATGCAAGGTGTTAATTGTCAAGAAACTAGCCAAATATGTGTTCAAAATACATATTTGCATGGTAGATTCAATAAAAGTACTATATTTATTCCAGAGATTTATATTTTGTAACTATTGTTCACCAAGTTCATACAAGGGTTTGCGTTCTTCTCGAAAGTCCCGAATGTTTTGCGGGAGGAGGGGGATAAAATATTTATTGAAGAGCATGCAAGAAAGTTTCTAGGAAACCTTAATCGCTGGTTTTTAACATCATTTCACACTTTATCTAATAAATATTTTTAAACCATAAAGAATCTGTGAAAATAGTAAAATGTAATTCAAATATCATATTGTTGAACTTTTTTGTGACTTCAACATTTTTATTTTTAGAAAATAGATTAACACTTCTGAAGGATTTATCCTTGATTCAAAATACTTACCATGGTACAACTTACCGCAGAAAATGGAAATTCAATTATACGAACATAGTAAGACAAATTTAGCAACATCTTCAGATAAATATTCCCCCCAGTTCATTGTCATCTTTAAAATCACATATTCATTATAAATCGAGTTCGTCTGCAACCACCGAAAAGTGATGGGATTTTCAAAGTTCAAAGAGATCGATATATAAATGTCAGGAAATTGGGTGGTTGACTAGTTAATATTCAAATGACAATTGATAGGAGTATGCATGCCGATATCTTATCATTTCTATCCTATAGAAATGCAGAGGTGGAGGGGGGGGGCTAGAAAGGGTGGAATCAATTTGCCATCGAGAATTTCCTAATCTGTATGCAACTGGCAATTGTTGGGAATAATCAGTGCCTTAATCGAGTGATGAGAGATTGGGATAATTTTTGCGTTTTCGTCATTGGAAAGGCCATATGCTCTCAGAAAATCCTTTCTAATACCATTATATTGCTGACAAAGTAAATTTGACATCAGTGTTTATTTACCTTAGTATTAATGAATATATAACAATACATTGTTTGCTACTGATTAATTAACATTATACACAATGTCCACTCTACATATGGTGAAATAACTAATTTCTATACTTTAAGATATAAGCGTAAAATTACATTTGGCAAAATACTTGGAATGCCGTGAAAAATTATGCTTTATGCTGCATGAAATAAAAGAAGTAAAGAAAGGAAAAATACGAAAATAAAGTTTTTATTACTTGTTCTTATATTTAATAAATTGTTTTTAATATAACATTTGAAATAAAAGAAATCGAATTTATTAATTAATAAAAGCATTTTTTTGTATAATTCGTATTTTCGTATTTTTCCCTAAATATTTAAATACAAGAAAAAAAATCCTTCCAACAAATACAATGAACAACATTTTCGATGTATAACAAGCTACATAATCTGCTTCTTTAAGTAAGGGCAGTCTAAACATCGTAATTTGCTCTCAAATTTTCAAAAAAAAAAAAAATACTTATTCATATGATACATATTCAACTAGTTTATAATACGCTTTTTGAATCAGAAACATAGTGGCCTTAGTTATTTAGCTGTATATATATTTTATAATTATGTATTACATTATAAATTTTACTGTGTAAATGGGATTATTTTTTAAATTTAAATTCATTCCTTCATAGCAATTATCAAAAAATGGAACAGAAAATTTGTTTTATTTAATAGAAATTTATTTCCTAACCATTTCAGAGCATACTTTTATTACAACTATTATCAAACTAAGTTTCCTGATTAATTTGTTAGAATAATCTTAACCAAATATTCCCTTTTTCCATCTCTATGACGTATTCTATACGAATATTTTCATAATTTTTTTCTGAAAAATATTTTATAAAATGATTGATTAAACAAGTGCGAGATGGTTAAGGAAGATGCAAGCAATTTTAAATCAATTATAGATGCAGAATTTTGTGTTGAACGAAACAATTTTTCAGCATTAAATGAGTCACTAAGAATCAAAATGAATACACCATAATTTTCGATAAAACAAATTGATATATAAAGGAATATTCACTTTCTTTCAAAATTAAAATGCTTCGGAAAAATTTGATCTGACCTAAATTAGATAACTTCGCTTTCTTGTTCTTACACTTTGCTTATGAAATATGATATCTGGTTTAGCCTGACGAAAATTGTGAGTTGGAAATTTAGTCTTACTTTAGTTTGTATTGATGTTATCGCAGAGTTATAATTTGTCATTAATGACATATATTGTTTGACAAAAACTAAGTAAATTTTTTGGGAATATTCATATAAGTATGAGAAATCTTTGAAACCATATCAACAACGGACCCAATAGAAATGTAATATCTATATATTTAAAACATCAGGAAAACATAAGAATAAATTCCATAGGTACAATCACTCGAACGACTTCGCTAGTTTTTGTCTTATGTGAATGCTCAAGATCTGCAAGTATGTCATTATATTCGTCTTTCCTTCACCTCTTTTTGTTTTTGAAGAATGCTAAAAAGACTATGCCATTCTGTAATCTTAATATGAAAACGCTTCAGAGAATATCCTAATCATACTCATTGCACCCATTTGGAAAAGTTTTTATTTTAAATACTCTTGATCTTTACATATGTTATTAATATTCGAAAGCCTCTAACACCTTCCGTTTTCAAGAGTAAGTCCAAAAACTTCATTTCACTGTATTAGAGGCAATGTCGTGGTGAAACCCCTTTACAGAGTCAACAGACAATAACCACGGAATCGGATTCGAAAATCTTTATTTCATAAAATTGCTTTTGGCTCTAAATAAGTAATGAATGACTCCTTGCCCTAACGGCGGAAAGTTTTGAGAGATATAGCGAAATAAATCTTTCGCGGATCCTCCAACCTTAATAACTGGACGGATTTTGTTAATTTGTAGACATTACTAACCGATCATAATACTTTATAGTTAAATTTTGATTTATAATAATGCTTCCTTTTGTCGATATAAAATGTAGTTCATATTGATGTAGTCATAGTAATATGCTTGAAATTTCTAGATTAATTTATTTGGTGAAAAGCTGGTTCAGAAGAAGGTTTGTATTATCGTTAAGTGAAATTTTTTACGTTCCAAATTCTTAAAAGCTTCTATATTATATACAATATAAGTACTGCATACAGAAGGAGAGCAAAAAAATCTAACAACATTCAGAAATGGATTTAATCCATTTTCATTTGACATTTATCAAATGAGATGTAATCCAGCACTGAACTGGGAAATTCTGTTTATCGTGCACCATAAAATAAAAGATAATAATATAGAGTGGGTTGTCGAAATTTAGAATATGTAATTTAAGTTTTTAACATCATGGTATTCCATGAAATAAAAAGGCATGAAAAGATATAAAAAGTATTCTAAATCAGGCTTGATTGGCAAAAATTATTTTAAGATTTTTATTAAGCAAGCTCATAGAGTTTCGTAGAATTTTAAGAAGTCTAAGCATATTTAGTTAAAGTTAATTTTTGACTTCCATTATTTTTATTTTCGTTATAAATGTTTAATCTTTATTTAATTTTTTAAAATTTCGCCAGAAGGTAGCAACGAGCAATTGCAAAATCTATTTGACAAAAAATATCAGTGCGTGTTTATTATTGGATTAATTCCCTTTTTTTTCAAGCAGAACGCTACAGAATAGCTAAAAAATCTTTTCATGTTTATTTTATAATCTCCGAAACATATTTTGTTAATATTCTAAAACCTCTGAAAAATAATCTATACATGAATCTAAATTTAAGACACACTGCTTGCAGATTTTTCTTTTAAACATACATAAGAGAACCGTTTAACGTTTCATTAAAAAAAATATCTTGTTTCCGATTGTGACATAACCTTTTCAGGAGGAACACCTCCGGGATTTGTAGCTATGGCCACGTCGTCAATGTCAAAGAAATAACGATGGGAAAGTAAAAAGTTGGAAGGGGTGTGTTTTTCTGATAAGAGCAAAAATGAGGCTTTGCTGAGGGTGAAGTTATGGACGGAATGAAAGCTTGTATACTGAAGAGCAAATAGAGAATATGCTAGAAAGAATAAAAATATCTGCTTCAGAAATTTATTAAGTTAACATATATTTATTTTTAAGATTTGAAAAGTTATTATCTTCATACAGTCAAAAAGAAATCAAATTTCTGCAATTTCAAACGCATTTAAAATGTTGAAATCTTATGAAGAGATAATCCCAAAACATAGTTTGCTTTTCATGTATCATATTCACTCGATATATTATTTTTGTGTGCAACAGTTGATGAAATTTAATTGATTTAATGCTGTTGATACAAAGCATTTTTGAATATATTTTTCATCATTTTTCCTACATATTAGTAGTTTTGAAATTTTGGCTTATCTCCTAAGATTCTCTTTCCTATTCCGAGAAATTCAAAAGGTTTCGCTGCAAAAAACCTGGTAAATCCCTATGGAAAAAAAGCGAAATATGTTTTTAAAAATGATTAAAACTTAACATGAAAGTATCTTAGATATGCTTAAAAAGAAATACTTTAATATATTATCAAAATTTACCGAATTCAATTCGCTAATGAAGAATATGGAAATATATGATGGTGCAGGTATACGTGCAGAATCCATACTGCGAATTATCTGCATTTACTTTTCTTTACTTCAATTACCTGTTTTCTAAAAATAATTTTAGTAAACAACTCACTTCTAAAATATTGTTCATATGGATATTAGATATGGATATGGCATAAATTTTGTTGAAATGGCGTTTTTGTTAATAAGTTGCATTTGATATCAAGAGATAAAACAAAAAGTGCTTAATTAGAAACTAAAATCGAAATAAATCCATAGTTTCCATAGTCCAATATTGTGATTTTTTTTATCATGTGAGATCTCCCCCTGGGAGACTCCTCGAAATGAGGATGAGAAGATTCCGGCACGGTGGTTGGTTCTCGCCGCCGTAGAAGATACACGAAAAGTTGGGTGTCTGGCACCTCCCATCTATGACGGGAAGTACTTTCTTAGGGAAGGGTTGTACCGTGGCCAGAGATGACCTTTAGGGCTTAACACTAGATTTACCAGCCATTTAAATATATCTATTTCTATCATAACCAGTCAATATGACTGGTGTATAAGAAAAAATGCTCATCGTGATTTCCAGTCTTTATTCATTCTTAAAAAATGGTTCAAAGGGTTTAACAATATTAATTTTTATACAAAAAATGGATTTATGGACATCTTTAAATAACAAAACATTTAACATAACAAAACGTTTGTTTGGAATATTTTCGCAATCACTGTCACTTGACTGATCTATATTGTCTTCATCAGGAACTTCCTCATCACTGCTCAAGATAATAGCACTGTTTTCATCATTGCCTTGTGGATCAATTTGTGTATCTAATAATTCACCGTCGCTATCATATAATTCACTTTCCACATCTGAACAATCCTGAGGTATGCTGGTTGCATTTTCTAAATATGTAGAAACTTTTATTCGTTTTGACATTTTCAGGGGCTGACGATATACAGGCAGGCTACTTGCCGAAGAATATATTTTTGAATATATTCAAATACACATAAATGTTTCTTACCTTCTTACCTGTATGGGTAAAGATGAATGATTACGTTTGGAGATCACTTGGACTAAGTACTCATAAAAAATCCTAAAGACACCGTAATCACCTAAATCGGCTCGATAACGATAAAGTATTGAACAAAAGACGTATGGGCACTATTTGTATTCCCACGGTCTCATGATTCCTTCATAGAAAATTCACCAGTCATTTTGGTACTGGTATAAATAGTTATAACAAAAAAATATATTTGTTTCTAACATATATAAAGTAAAATTAAGTTCATAAAATGTATTCTATATTTATAGCTACAAAAGTCATAACATCATTTTGGAAAGCAAATGTTTAATGTAGCAGGAATTTTGAATTGAAGTTGCACGACCAGTCAAAATGACTGGTCTGGTAAATCTAGTGTTAATCACAATTCTGTTGCTGTAGCGGCGGTTCGGTCATTCAGCTTTTTATTCGTGTGCCTTCGGGTGAGTCGGAGAGTCGGTGATATGACTTATGTGAGAGCCTGATGCTAATTTGCTTTTGGATTTTGTAGCTACTAAAGCCACGGGCAGAAAATTGGTGAGCTCGCTTTTGAGACATCAGTTTTTCGAATTTAGGATTATTAAAAATGATAAAGAAGGTTATAACATTTGGTGACTTATCGACAACAATAAGTTACAACATGTCGAGAAAGTCGGCCATATAACCGATTCTCCTGTATGGCCAATAAAGAGCAGGGTCGCAATAATTTATCACCTGAAGAAGCACAGAGAAAAAAATGGGAGCGAACGCAAAAGAAAGAAGAGAGTTATCGAAAAATTATAAAATTTTTTTTGAATAGCTAGTACTTTAATAGCTATTTAAATTCTATTTTTAAAAATTTTTTTTATGAGCATTTACCGGTGTAACACCACTTTTGTCACACACCTAATCATCATAAGAATACATCAAAATATATTATAATGATAATAATAGTAATATATATACATATATATATATATTAAACATTCAATTTTTTCAGCTCATTTTTTTCAATTTTTTGGTGTTGGAAAGATGTAGAGATGAAAATATGTATGTACATAATATAATTTCTAAATATCGGCGCATGCGTAATCTGATGGTCACGTGTCTTTCTTAAAGAGTTTTCACGAAAAATATTCTGGCGTGGAGAAAAAAAAAATGTGATTTTGAGATGGTCAAAAAACATCTCCTTTCTAAATGTTGGTGATTGCGAAATATGAGTCATGGGAACATAATGTTTTCTGTCGGATTGATACTACGTGACTTAAAAAAAAACAATGTTCTTAAAGGATAAATTGAAGTTTTCTATAGCAGATTTCATTTTTTAAAGTGTTAAGTTGAATTCTTTAATTATCATATAAACAAACAAGTCTAACTACTTAAAGTGGATTTAAAATTCGCAAATAAACAGGAAATTCTACAGCTTCCAACTTTTAATTGCATTGGAGTTCTACAACTAGAGCATACTACGCAATCCTCTAAAATTATGGCAGTTATTGTAATTTTTGAATGTTTCTCAGTGCATTAATATTCAGTCTCTAAACGTTAAGTAGCCTCATTAACAGGAACGTGCCGTGTTCGTGCATGTTGGGAAAGAAGACAAATATTGAAAAGGTAACGTTCATTAATATTAATGAAAGTATTTCCTTTCCATTAATTTATGAATATCTGATGAATTTATAATCAAGGTTATTTTAATAGATGGCATCGATTATACATTTAAGAATAAATAAATGAATATGATTTAACAGTTAAAAAATAATTAAATTATTTACTTATTTTGAAATAGAAATAAAAAAAAGTTTATACAAAGCTTCTAGAAAATGAATGATGACTTTTATTTTCTCGTTTACGAAGTATGACCGGGAGTACTGTAATTGTCAAAAATATCGTACTCAGGATTTTGAGGAATCTCCACATCTCTAACATACGTGAGTTCGAAAAAAAACATTAGTGACATTATTTATATCTTTTTTTGAATATGCTTAATCAAAAATCCTTTGAGCTTGACGGAAAAATTTAATTTATAAATTTACGGCCAATTTTATCGATTTTAAAAATTTTGAACAATTTAAAAATTCTATAAAAATAGATTAATGAATTTTGACCAAAATTCATTCACAGGAAGTTTGTCTTTCGGTTTGTTGTTAGACTGCAAGTGAATTTGATAACTCTAACACGCAAATAGCTAAGTAAATAAAATTTTGACACACAGGTTTAGCAACTAAAAATATAAAAATATTGTTACCTTCAGTTTTGAAAAATGAAAATAAAATCAAAGTGTTTAGAATTATTACCGATTTCAGTAATCTTAATATGTTAAACTATAAACTAAAATTTAGTTTAGATTTGCTAAGTCTAACTTGATATTTAATAATATGAAATAAATGCTAACTCTTATTACGTCTAAAATTTATGAGACGAATTGATTCTCCGAGAAAATCTTAATAAAATAAGTTTATAGATACTATCTACAAATTAAAAAAAGAGCCCCCTGAATTATTTAACTTTGGCATCAATCAATTTTTTGCATCAGAGGCAATATTAATAATCATTCTAACCTGTATTTATATAAAATAAAAATTATTTCAAATTCAGTAAAAATACAAACAAACTAGTAATAAAAAATGGATAAAATAATAAAAGTTAAAAGGGTTCAAGACAATTTTCATTAATAAATTGGCCGTTGCAAATGAACGATTTATAGGCTTCATACCCAGCAAGAACTCTCGCCATTATGTGACATGAAGCGTGTTTAATAGAAGAGACAAGACAGTGAACATGTACTCAGACCCTCGATACTAACACTTCGTTACTTATTTACTTATATTAGGTTGTTCGGAAAGTCTCCTGTGTTTTCCGATAGCTAAGGAGGCTGAATTGCGGATACCAACTTTTGTAATTAGATGTTTTACTGAAAGGTGGTACTTTGGGCCAATGTTTGGGACTATTATCCGTAAGCATTGGTTTGATTGTATTTGTTTGATATTGGTGTAAACATGAAGGACTAAAACGCATTTTTGATATTTAATGCTTTTTTTAATGTATAAGTAGAAAAGGTATTGCAGCAGTGAAAATGGTATATTCTTTTTAAGAGGAATATGCTGAAAGTGAACAAATAGTGCACAGACTATTTGTAGCAGATAATGTGAGTTTCATGCTTAAAAATATTTTACAGATGCTTTAAATATCTTTTATAACGTTGTAAGTAATGTTATGCTTAAATAGAAATGGAATGTTTTTATAGCATTATGGAAATACGCCCATGCGTCTATGCATACGTTTGTTTATGTTAACGTTTCAGCTGTAATTAAAAATTGGTTTAATTTTAGTGATGCTTCTGAAAGTATTAAACATATCAAAATAGCAGTTTTCTTTTTCTGTAAATGAAAATCTTATCAGGGAACTGTTACTATTAATGCACTGTTTAATGCAAAATCTTATCATGGCATTGTTACTGGCTGTTAACGGTGATTGTGATTTAGACGAAAAAACAAATTAAAAAATATCAATAAATTACTGAATTGATTAATCATTAATAAACAATTAATAAATTACTGAATTGATTAATCATTTTAGAGAAGTAAAGAAAAGATTCAGCGAGTTTAAAATCATTGGAATAAAATTTTCCAAGTTGTTTATTCATTAGAAGCATTTAGAATATGCTGGAAAGGATAAAATATGCATTTGATGAAGAAAATTATACTTTTACCCTAAATATTAAAGATATTATGAATCGATATAAGCCTTTTACAAAACTTGAAATTAAAAAGAAATTTCTTGGTCATCCTGTTACACATCATTTTAACATGAATTAGATCTTTATATATGATTAACAACCGTCAGTTAATAAGTGGAAAAAGACAAATGTGGTAGATCTATTTCATTTATTAAACTTTGCCCCTCCAATTTCATGTGAACTATTATGTGAATTGTCCATCGAAATTATCCGATCACCGCAAATTATTGAGAAGCTTATTTTGTTCATTGAATCCAAAATTTTAACCCTAGAATACATAACTTTTTAAAAACACATTCTTGTTTTGAATCGCTGCATATAATTTAGGAAAATTATTAAAATATTTTTTAATTAATTTATTGTGAAATAAAAAAATGCCAACTGACTACATTACGAATTAAACAATATCCCAGTAACATATATCAGATTATAAAAATTCTGCAATAAAAATAAATTTCCTTTTTAACAATATATTTTTTACCAGTCAAAAGACATATTGATAGTAATTTTAGGGAGAAAATTAGTCATACAACAGTTATCTTAGTATTTTTTCTTATTTTCAGTTTAAATATAATTCTAATACGGCTATTGCCACATATCAGTGTTTTCTACAAATGTTTATTAAAAAGCATTTAATAAAGGATTTCCAAACTCACATTGTTGTCCTTTGAAACAGCCAGGTGAACCTTATAAATGGAAATAAACACTCATAGCAAAATGATTTATGGATTCTTGAAATTAAGGCCTCCTAATGTTAAATGGCTACAGTCTTTTCGATATGTCTACAAATATAATAGACTGATTTCAATGATTTTGGAATTATATTAAATTTGGCTTTACATTTCAGTGATAATTCAGCTTTACATTCAAGGATAGACAAAAGTGCGTTTTTTACAAATTTAAAATAATATTTATAATTTTTATTAAATGTTAAATTTATATGTTAAAAACTATCTGAATGAAAATACACATTTGTTTTTTATTTTAAATCAATAAATTTATTTTCCTTTTATGACCTTTCAAAGTGGAACTTTAATTATAAACACCCTGTATATCGAAAAGAATAAGAACTAACTGGACCTGCAAGAAGTTCTAAGAAATCCTTGATTTATAAAATGATAATATTAAGAAATATATTTTGAAATGTTAGTTCACTAAAATACTAATGGATGAAGATTGTAAAAGTAAAAATACAAATGAAAAAAGTAAAATAATAAATGAATGAAATGTTAGTGGGATATTTCAAATGGTAATAGAAGTTAAAAAATGTGCAATTCCATATTCTTATTTGTGATTCTTTTATTAAATGCCTCATGAAGAATTGAATGAATGTAAACGCCCATATAAAATTTTTGCAACCTATTTTCAATTTTCTTTTCATGAATACTTCATCACGAAAACTGATTTTTATTTTTAAAAAAGTGTTATCAAAAGAACTACTTTATTACACTTTTTGTGCAACTCTAAAGATAATAACTATTTAAAATATTCAGACCGTTTAATTTCTTAAAAAATGAACATTATGTAAAAGAAGGATACAATAAACATTGAAACAATTTTTCTTTGTAAATCTGGTTTTATAAATATTAAGAAAAAAAGACATTTAGATTTGAATATTTAAGGTTTATTCATATCTTTCAGGGTTCATTATCTTAGAAACTGTTAAAGTACCTAATTAACTTATAGAATTAATAAAAAGTAAAAAGTAAAGAAAAGATTTCTTTTAGGAATGATATGCTTTCTACATTTGGGTTAAAGGAGATAGCTTCTTCAGTTGCCATTTCGTATATCTGGAAATATCTTCATATTTTCTGTTGGAAAAAAAATTAATTGTTGTCGTTGGAAAATATAAAGATGGGCTTAATGTCAATACGATTTACATGAATTAAAAAATTATTTTAATATACCAAATGACAAGTTTCACTTTATTCTAACATTTGTTGATTATAGAACTGTATGTTTGTGTATGTAAAATTAATTTTTTAAAATAATATAAACCGTATCAAAATGTTTTTTTGTATTCTTTTAGGGCAAAATAATTATGAGTAGTAAATTCGGATAAAATCATTTGAGAAGTGAAGTGGATATTACGTTTTTTTATGATTATGATTGTTATTCATCAAATAAATGTAACACGTTTTATATAACGAAAAAAAATGCATTAAAGAATCGGGCAGGAAATAGCTTGAAGACATTTTTTAGGAATATTCAAACGAAGAATATTTTTCTAGTTTTAAACAAAAATAGTAAAACATGGCAGAGTTACTTCTTTTCATGCAATTCCTGGAAAATATATGAAGCATAAACCAAAACGAATGCAAGCAGTTGTAAATATGAAATGATTTACTTAAACCAGCAGAGATGGTCTCCCCAAAATTTTCTCGCATACTCTCGAATAAAAGTGTTATATCAGAGAACGTCTTGCATAGCATTGGGATACAATAATTATGAAATATTAACCTTCGGCGTGAATATAGGATTTTTACTGAATCTATTGTGTTATAATTGGCGAGTTATTTGGCGATTAAACCTTGGCATGCATTTAATAACATCCGATAATTGAATCTGCATTTCAGATGCGTCTTTCCCAATCGATTGAAACAAAAAATTTGTTATAAAGCTATACTTGTGGTCATAAAATTCCATATCAAATTGACATATTTAACTCATTGCGTTTGTTGAGTTATCGTGTTTACATGTTTCTGAAAGTACAGACCGGCAGATGGTCAATCTCTCATTGGATTTGGCTCAAAATTTGCAAGGTGTCTACTTAATAGATGTTAAATGCGTGTACCGAATTTTTCCATCTAGCTCTCATCATTTTATATTTATCTTGTTAATTTATGTTCGAACAGTCGGACAGACTGCCTCTGAATGAATTTTGCTCAAAATTTGATATAAAACTAAAACTTAGGTCTAAAGACTGTATACCAAATTTCATCCACCTAATTCAAAGCAATTTTATATTAACTTTGTCACAGTCAGACGGACATTTTCCAAAAATGTTTTTTGTATTCAGGGAGATCTAAAACGGGGAAATTGTCAAAATCTAGTGTTCGATTTTTTTGACGATTACTATACTTTATCCATACTATTTATACGAGAAAATAATAAATAAATAAAAATAAACTGAATTTTTAGAACTGATTAATTATAGTCAATTTTATACGAAAAATAATATTTTAAAATTGTTCATTCAATTACTACTTTTATATCTACGAAACAGGAAACATCTTACGAGCAATAAAAGGAGAAAAATCCTTCATATACCAGAAATCTCTTATCACTATTTTAGAATTGTAAAGGTACGTTTAACTACAGAAAAGTCTACTAAATGTACATGAGAAATTTAGAAAACAAAACTCAATATGGAAACTCCAGACTGCAATATGTCTGGAAGCTTGAAAAGCAAAATGATTTTTTAAACAGTTGAATAAAAATTGTTGATGAAAACGATAATAAGAAAGAAGGAAACTACCGAAGTGCATTTGATAAAAATTCGATGACGAAAGTTTGATGTAGTAAATAAAAGAAATTTGAAATAAAATAGACTGACTAATACTTGTAAGAAAATACTCAAGAGTATATACGTAATATAGATTTTATTTTGAGCGTGCCATTTTTTTTGGATCTAAAGGAAAATTAACTGAAGCTTTTAAAAAAAATGTGCAGTGCTTTTTTGCTGTGACTTAATTAACAGCCGAGATCGAATGTCTGATTCTGCCACCTTTATTACATTTCTAGCTTTTTTTAACTTCTATCGTTTAATTTTTTTCCCATGAAGTTTCTTCTTTTTATTTTTGCTCATGCATGCAGCTTTATTGCTCTCGGTGGTTCAAAATTTTATACAAAGTTTTTATAGGACCTAAGAGAATGAAATAGTTTGCTACTTTGTATTTTATCCAAGAATATTTTAACAGCAATTCTTGGTGTCTGTTTATGTTTATTGAAGGCAGAAAATGAAAATTTACTTACTTTTTCTTATCAGCAAATTTTTGATTTTTAAGATCGAAAATATTAGAACAGCAGAAAATGTATGAGCTCATATAAGAAACTTAGTCAGATTTAGAGTAATATTAATTACCCATTTAACAGTTTCGACTTCTTCGAAAAATGCATGTCTAAATTGTATAGCAAAAATTTAGCGATGATGAGTGTACTCATCAAACACAGATTATGTGCATTATGAAATTATGTTGTAATGAAGGGACAAAATTCTTTTTAAATCCAATAATCAAATTTTTTTTCTTAAATTAAGATACAATTTTTTTCATATGAATGAAAATAAAAATAATTACTTTATTATTTTAATTTGCTGTCAGTGAATGGTATTGAGTAAACCATGGTACAATTCATAATTTTTTTTTGTACCTTTAATTTCTACTTGGCCTCAAAATATTTTAAACATCTTGAAATTTACGAATATGTTTGAGTTTTTACTGAAATTCTAATTCAAACTGCGAATTATCACTACTTGTTACTCCTGACGAATAAACTTGTCAAAGCGCAAAATGTTGTACTTTTTTCATGACGAGATACTCGTCAAAAACAGTTAATTGTTTAACCACGGTATTGTCTTTAACATGTCTTTAAAATTTGATCATTCATTGCCGATATAAAAGCAATATGCGATTTTAATCGAAGACAAACATGAAGATATTGGTTTACCCTTTCTAGGGCAGTGGAAAGTATACTTCCCACCAAATTTATCAATCTTTGTATGAAATTATGTATGTTGGCATATGTTCTGACAAATTTTTTAAGAAAGACAGAAACTTAGATGCTTCAGTTCTTTGCCTCACACAAAATGATGTGTCTTGATTTTTAATTAATTATTAATTAACCAAACCAATTAATTAATCAAATTAAATTTATCTAATAAATTAAATGAATCCCTTTCATTATTCAAATTTCAAGTCTAAAAATATTTTAACATAATATGACTAGAAAAAAAAATGGCCCTTTAAAGGGTTAAACAATTGTAGCACCTGATTTTAAAATTTTCACAAATTTATAACAAATAACAAGTAACTTGATCTCAATCATGCATAGCTAAAAGTTTCAGAGTTATAATTCCCACCAGTTCTGTATAGTGAGATTTTGATCAAATGTGTTGTTTCTTAAAGTAGAAAAAATTGAACAAAAGAAACTACATGAAATTTTATCAAGAGCTTCATGATATTTACGAAGAGACTTGTTCAACAATGCAGAAAGTTCATGAGAACAATTGCTTGATATTTGGAAAAGAGTTCGAGTATAATTTATGAAATTTGGGAAAATTAGAAGATACAAAAGTTTCCACGACAACAGATACGACAGTTTCTCATGGAGATCTCCCTCGTCTGCCCTCGTGGAAAAGAAGAATGAAAGCCAAGAGTAGAAGGTGGAGGGGAGAGTAAACATAAAGGGTGCATAGATCCCTGGGAACTTCGAGATTGGAACACCCGTACTCACTTATAATAGGTGAGAGGAACAACATCTCTCCAAAGCGCATTTCGTAAAAGCATGCTTACGAAGGAACTGTATGTTATTTCATGTCACACATCTAAAGCTTTGAAAGAAAAATATTCACAATTTTTTTGTAATACTTCCAGTAGAGATTTTAGAAAAGCCGATTCATCTTCCTTTTTTTGAATTTCCTCAGGGACGGCGTCTTTTTTTGCTATCGTTAAAAAGCCTCGAAAAAGGCTTTGATGAGTGTGTTACCTTCCATTCATCACATACAGCTTGTCGTCCAAATAAGTTCAACACATTTTATTGAGATTTATAAGAAAATAATCCGACTCAAAGAATTTTTATTTGTATCTTATAGTTTATATTTTTCTGAATGCTGAAGGTTCATTTAATTTCCTTTAAAAGTTTACCTATGGAAAAAAAAAAAAAAAAACATGGTTTGTTTTAATTAGTCAAAACATTCCTCCATATTCTTCATTTTTCTTTTTTTAGTTTTATTTATTTATAAAAAAACTTTCAGGAGTTAATAAAAGTTTATTAATAAAAAAAAGCAGCTAACTCTGGTTTAGTTGAATTTTTTTTTCTCCGGAAAATATAAAAATTAAGTTATGGGACTACATTTGGGAATATATTAGAAAAATATTACATTTAAACTTCTAAATGTTTGAATAAAATATATTGAGGAGCATAAATGATACAAAAATACATCAGTTAAAAGCTAATTGGTAAAATTATAGGCAGTAAATGTAAAAAATGTATAAAAAAAGCCATCTAATTTTAAAATGTGTCGAATGTTTTGCTTGAAATTGAAAAAAAAGATTAAGAAATATATTATGTATTCCCTGAACTCAAAAATAACTTTTTTATTATTTCTTTTCCATTATTTCTTCATATTTATTTCCATCCAGTACTTAAATACTGGTTTTTGACTGAAAAATAAAATATATTTTCATTTTTTTCTAGTTATGATTTAAGCCATTTGATCCTTTAAACAATCTTTTCAACGAACACATTGCTTATTATTTCGTTCAAAAACTGTAAAACATGCGTGTAGTTATTATAAGTATAATGGTAGTTTTATGATTATAACTAACTTAAACAAAAATATGTATTGAGTTTTTTATGATGTTTATCGTCCAAATATCAATTTTCGAATTTGAGAATTTTTACATTAAGACGTTAATTATGTAAAATTGAATCAAACGCAAATGGGAAAATCAGTGTGGCTTCTCAAAGTATTAAAGCAAAAATAAAAATACAAAAATAAATACATAATAAAACGGTTTTGTAAATGTTTTTTGAAGATTAGGAAACTCTACTATTAAAAAAGATAGATATGCGTGTACATCAGTGTTTTCTTTTGTGTGTGTGTACAAGACTGTTGATCAAATGTTACATATATATAACTTCGTGTTTAAAAAATTGAACCTCAGAGTAATTTTTTTGAAATTTTAATTTATTAATATTTTGTATGAATTTTGGTGATTATCCTCGATAAGTTCTGAAATATTATTGCTCAAATATGAATTTGCACCATTTCTAAATTTAAAAAATTGTTCTTTTAATAAAATCAATCTAATAGGCATTTGGAAATTTAAAAAAAAAATTGCTTGATTTCTAGAAATAAATTATATTGGAATTCAAAGTGCTGGAATTCAAACATTTTTCATTGTTTCATCAAAAAATTTTACGTCTAATTTTCTTCTGTTGGAGAAAGCTAAAAAAAAAAAAAAAAAAAAAAAAAGAGTCCGTGCAATATCTCTGTGATTTATAAAATGAATATTAAAATGAAACTCTATATCGCGAAATTTAGGTAATGGATGAGGCGCATATGCACTATAATATTTTAGAATCGGCTTTCATTTGAAAGATTTATGTACACAATGAACTTAACATCTGTGAGACAATTAAAGTAACACGGCTTTGATGTCTGATAATTTGACGTAATGACTGACATAAAGTTATATCTATATTATAAAACTGAAACTAAATGTAACCAATATCTCTGAAAAACCAGTTGGTCACCAAAGGCGACTAGTAATGAAAAAAAAATGTATTCGATTTTTCTGATAAAAATCGACTTTTCTACATTTCTACATCATAAATATTTTCATGGCCCACGTTAATTAATTTCATTTTTCACAGATAAAATGTTAATCTTATATTACTAAATTAGAGAAATTTTGCATCTCATTCATTTTAGAGTTAAAATAAAATTCGTGAGATTTGGAAATTAAAAAAAAAAACTTTTTTAATCATTAGTATGATGGAATACTTTCTCTAAAAAGTTGAGACAAAAACTCGAAAATAGATTCAGGAGATACTAGATCTAAAACAATATAAAATTTATATGTTTAGTGTTTTTTTTTATTTAAATAAGCTAAATCCTATGGCTTTGAACATTTTGCAAAAGTATTGAAAAACACTTTAGAGAAATATCCGAAAATGAATTTCTTGAATTGATATTCGGTGCCAAGTGTTTTATTTATGGCTTATACAGATGTTTAAAAGAAATGTGATGCATTATTAAATGCCTAGCGAAAATAACTAGCGAAATAAAAAGAGCCTGAATGCTACATAAGGGATCTGACTACCAGGAATATTTTGAATATATTATTTTAATATTGTTTACTGGAGTCAACAAATTTAATCTTAACAACTTCATACTGCATGACACTCCTGTTTTTAAGTCTCATGTGGCCTTAACATTTAATGCTATGATTTTTGGTGGAATAAATAAATGCATCACTAACGCAGTAAAAATATATGCATTTTATAACACATAAATAGAAACGAAAAAAATAACTATCACATGGCATTAACGAAGTGAGCTACAATGAAAATATATGTGAAATTATTTAATATGAGATTAATAGAATTTTTTATTTGTAGCATTTATAATATAGGGTTTTAAAGAATGAATTCCAGAAAAATGCTTATTCGAAATATCATAAGTCGATATATCATCAAGATATTAATAAAATTGTTTTGTAAGTAGCTTTTATAATAGAATTTAGTGGTTGAAATCCGGATAATGTTTAAACAAAAAAAATCTAAATCGACATATCAACATACCACTAGATTATTTTATTGATAATAAGTTTGATATTCCTTAATGTGAAAGCTTTTAGAATTTCAAATTTCTGCAATTCAAAATGTTTTTTAACAAAATTTTAAAATAAAAAAAAAACCCAATAAAATGAAATGTGTATGTGTTTCGTCTGGAAAATTTTCCTTTGATAATACTATAAAAATTGCTGTTTGAAATTTCAAGAGATATTTGTTAATTAATTAATTCGTATAAAAAATAAATTTTTCACGAAAAAAGATTTTCTAAAACATTTTAAGCGACATTCTTCGCAAAGCATCGCTTTAAGCGTTTTGAACATATTATAAAAGTTTTCTATGCTTCTAGAAAAGGAAATTAAAACTTTTATAATCTTTTTAATCGCGAAGTGAAATGCCGCTATACAAAATACCGAAGATCTTTAATGTAACAAAAATAAAGTTATAGTTTTTACTAAATTTATAGTCTGAACTATACTTAAATTATGCCAAAAAAGAAATTTTTAATCCAAGATAATAATATAGAAACTTAACTTCGTTATGAAAATGAAAGTAATTGAGAAATTACTTTTCAGGTATCTTTAACACATAGAAAACTCAGTAAACTTGCTTATAAAAATTTAGTACATGTGAGACCGAGCTTCGTTTTCCACCCCCTGTTTTTTTGTAAAATCGCGTTTTTTCGGAGAAAATATTTAGATACTAATCACATATTGATTACATATGAATATTTTTTAATCTTACCTACATGTGAACTGGCCATTCAAATTTAAAAAAAAACATGAATGCACTAGTTTAACATGTTCGAATTGGTTAATAGATTACTCGTAATGTTGCTATTGGATGCGAGTCGAATGTATTCGTATTATGTCATATAGCGCCACGTCACAAAATTTTAAGGTACTAATAGGAGTTATTATTTCTATCCTATGGCAATAATGCACGTACCACAAACATTTACGAGATGGCGCTGTATGCAATTGTCAGCATGACAGCAGATAGAAAAATACAAATAGTTATAAAAAAAATGAGTTTTTTTTTGCATGTGTAAATCTCCTTTTTGTCAGGAAAGACAACTATATAGATAAACTTAAAAAGTGAAGCATTATATAAATATAAAATTTGATCCAAGTTGTTAGAGCCGTTTCCGAGATACTCGAAATAAATTTATATACATGATGGTTTAAAGTTATAACTAGTTTAAAATATAATCTTATCTTATATAATCTTAGCATATATAAATTCAAAATCATCTGCTTTTTTTATTGCCAAAATTTACAATCTGTTTTATTTGTCGAATGCACCTATTTAAAATAAAACCCTTTTTAAATTAAATACTAATGTTTAAAATGTTCTGGATGATTTTTTTTGATTCACGCAAAACTTTAAATAATTGTTAGGGTAACACTGCTTTTCATTCGAGTCAATTTAACCTCACATGGAAAATACCAATATATTGCTCTAATTTTATTCTAAAATTCATTGAACACTTGAAGTTTAGATATTGTGAGTTATATTGGGTAAATTCATAATTTTCATTAAACTGAGCTGATGACAATTTGTTTATTTGCTTTAGGAAAATTAAATGTTAAATTAACAGAAAATTGTTTTAGGAATATTCCGATCTAATTTAGGGCAGTCACAATGCTTTTGAAGTCCCCTGAATCTGAAGGAAATCTGTTTTACATTTCAAAATGATTTCTTGCATAGCTATTTAAAATTGTGTATCAATCCAATTTATATTCTTAATTTTCCTATTTATGATGTTATGATGGGTGATTTGATTAAATGCTATTAAAGATATGTACTAATGAAATAACATGCAATTATGATATCACATAAAATTATTTTATGAAATGATCCTTTTATAGTTATTTATCAAACCAAATGGTTAATTTTACGAATCTTCATTTTCTAATAAACTTTAATTTACCTATCCGAATTGAACTAAATACACTGGTGTGCAAAACTTAAGCAACAATGCAAATTTTAAGCAGATAGCCATGAAATTGCAGAAAAGGAGTTCTTGTGATCAGTACAATGAACACGTAATTCAAGAGAAAGGTCATGCGTATGCAAATATCAGGAACAAAACGTCACAGGCGACGTGAGCGTACGCAAAACAAGTGCGGAAGACGCGCGCAGCTCAACACTACAATAAAAGGAAGGACGGAGGTGCAATTAAAGACATTCGCTGCAAGTGCACGTGAGTTAATTCGTGAAATATGGCTAGCAGAAATTACCTGGACGATTTCACACGTGGAAGAATGATCGGAAATCTGGAGGAGAGGCGTAGTGTTTCCAGTGTAGCTGAAGAGTTCGGAATCAACAAAAGTGTCTTTTCGCGCGCTTGGAAAGCCTTCCAAACCACAGGTACAGCTGTGAGAAAGGTTGGTGGTGGCCGCCCCAGGAAAACAACTGCAGCGGATGACCGACATATCGTCCTGCAGGCGAAAAGAACCCGAAACCAGTCAGCAAGCGCCATTGCTCAGCAACTGTATGCAGCAACGGGGCGACAAGTGTCGCGTTTTACTGTGTCCAGATCGCGTTTTACTGTGTCCAAAGGTGGCCTATTCGCCCGCCGTCCTGAACGCTGCATCCCTTTGACAGTTTCCCACCGGCGGCACCGTTTAGAATGGTGCAGGGAGCACAAAAACTGGACATCTCATCAATGGAGTCGTGTCCTCTTTACAGATGAGAGTAGTGTTAGTGCCACAAGCGATTCCCAACGCCAGTTGATTTGAAGAGAGGTCGGGACACGGTTTCATCCCAGTAACATCACGGAAAGAGACCGTTTCGGTGATCCTGGAGTTGTCGTCTCGGGAGGCATTATGATGAACGGGCGGACTGAGCTCCACGTTTTCGACAGAGGTTCTGTAACTGGAGATCGCTATTGTCAGGAGGTGATCCTTCCCCATGTGCGTCTGTTCCGAGGTGCCATTGGATCAGACTTCGTTTTTATGGATGACAATGCACGGCCACACAGGACTCATGCTGTTGAGGAGCTCCTGGAAATTGAAGATATCACTCGAATGGATTGGCTGGCGTGCTCCCCTGATTTAAATCCGATAGAACATGTGTGGGATGTTTTGGTGAGACGCCTTGCGGTACGATTACATCCTCCTGGGAACACTCGACAACTTAAACAGATGCTGATTGAGGAATGGGCGCTCTTACCTCAAGAACTGTTGGATAATCTGGTGCTGAGTATGGGGAGACGGTGCGAAGCAACCATTGCAGTAAGGGGAGGGCATATTCCATACTAAGGAACATCTGCTTGCCATTCTTCCTCTTGGACAGACAATCATGTGTAACGATACTATGAGTTCAATAAAACCTTTTTTTGTTTGATTCCATACTGTATGCATTGTATTCATTTCTGTGCAATTATGCTTTCGTCATTCTTTCAGAACAAAATGCTGTATCTCATTTCTGAATTTCATGTCTCTCAGATGATTTCTCGTGAAGGTATGGCAAAAAATATACCTGTTGCTTAAGTTTTGCACACCAGTGTATATCTTAATGCATTTATATGTAAGAATTACCAAGCATCTATGCAAGTTGTTAAAAATTATTATAGTGAACGAAATAAACTTTAAAATATAGAGCATGGCGAAGATAAAATGATTAAGAATTGTGAATACAAATTTCAAATACTTTAAAGCGGAAACAGCTTTATCTTAATGGTGTTGTACTTTTAGCAGTTCAAGGATGCAAATTTAAAATGGCGAGTGTACAAAAGAAAAAAAGGTGAATATTGCTATCTCACCAAAACAAAATCAGTTGAAACTCAGTACTATGTGGCTTCAAGTACTATGTGGCTATATGATTTACCAAAACAAAATCAGTATTATGTCTCTTCAAGAGTTTCTCGCTTGTGCTCCAAACGAAACAAGAGAGAGAGCCGTTTAGATATATTCGACATATAACAACAAAACTGCTTATTTGGTTAATTTTCGAGGATTGAGAATAAACAATTCTTAGATACGGCAAATCATATATAAAAAAAAAGATTGCTCACAATCCAAGAAAATAAGTTAACCAAATAAGTAATTGCGTAGTACATATTATGCACGGAGAATTCTGTATGAAAGTTTGTACTTTTCATACTTTCAAATTGCAAATTCTGAAAGTTATGTAGCAGATCAATAAACTGAATCATTTTAAATTCTGTTGAAGCTATCCAATTCGATCTCAGTTGAAGATGACGAAAGGTTGTTAAAAAAAAAAGGATTTTGTTTACATAGCCCTTGAGCCTTTCGTTGAAGTTCTCGTCTAGTTCATCACTTTTCACTGATGATTTGAAGAACGAAATTTGCTACTCCTATGCAAACTGTTTCATACCATATGCTAGAAAATATATGAAAAAAGCTTGTATTTTGGTTTCATTTTATGTTTGATAAAACTGCTGTCACGTGAAAACAATTTAATTGAATATGCATGCTTTATTCTTGGAAAGTTTTGAATTGCAGTTAATGAATATAACTAGGAAATCATATAGAAAAACTATATAAATGTTTATCAGTTTGGAATTATTTGAATCATTCTTATCATATTTTTTTAAATCTAAGTGAGTTATAAGTAACAATATTCTGATATGAATTTATTTGCGGGATCTTTATTATCAAGAGATTGAAACGTCTTTTAAAGAGGGCAGATTAAATTCAAGTATTTTTTAACATGAAATTCGATGAAAAAGGGTTTTTGAAAATTTCGTACCGATTTCATTTTAATTAAGCCACTGGTGTGGCACCAGTAAAAAATAAAACACTTTTAAATTTGTCTTTTGACCAGAATGTTACGAATTTCCCAATTAATGTTGTAAATGATTTTTTTCATAGATCGCATATATTTTTTATAGATTTCGAATAGACTTAGTTGCGGAACTTTATTATTTACTTTTCAACATTTTACCTTAACACTTAATATCACATAAAATTTTAAGTTTTGCAATAATGAAATATATTTGTAAAATGTTTTAAAAATAGACTGTTGTTTGAGGAAAATCGGAAAAGCAAGAGAGATAATGATAAACAAGTATGAAGTTCACATTGTAAAAGTGAATACATATTTTTTCGTTCTAAATTTATTGCACTTTATGAATGTGATTTTACACATTTATGGCGGCGTATACAAAACTTACATAGAAATACTTTGAGCAAAAGTTTCGGCATTGAAAAACTTTCACTTAGTATAAGGGCTTGTTATGAAAGTATTACATTATTAAATAATGTTAAACGCGCCATGTGATACAATTTCATATTTTACGAAAAAAAGATAGGAAAAAACGAAACTTCTAGCTTATTCCCTTGAATTAAATTTCTTAACTAATGATATAATTCACAGATTAATTAAATTACAATGAAGCGCAACACCTTCAGATTGAAGTTCTCTTTGACTGTCTCTTCTCATTGTTTTTGTTACTTAGTTGTTAAAAAAATCAATGCTCCTTTATTTTGCTATATTCCATTCAATAAAACTATTTCTTAAATTGTCAAAGCGACAAAAGCGATGTATAAATATTAAATATTAATTTAATATTTATATATTGTTCGCATTTTTAGTTATTCATTTCAAGAATGTTTTAGATAAATAAATTAGGATTACATAGCTCTATATAGAAGGAATTCTAAGCTACGATTCCTTCTAGATAGAGTTTATATAAGTGAATACTGGACATATTAGAGGAAAGATATTTAAACCATAACACTACTCCTTCAAATTTCATGCAAAATCAACATCAGTTTAGGTTTTTGTAATAATTTATGCGAGAAAGAATAAATTTGAAAAAGATCCTTAGAATCAGATCTTTATTATATTGTCTTCATCTCTGTCAAACAAAACTGTGACTCTTTATCGAAATTGAGGCATATAATGACTTCTAAAACTGATAAGTTTAAAACAGTGTTATTAATAAACTAAAAGAATTTTTTTATAGTGAAAGAGTGAAATTTATTTTGCGATGGCATAAATATTTGATATTCCACATGAATGTTAGTACTATCAAAACGGTTTAATCTTTTCCCCTTTCGTTATTTATTTTTAATTCCCGTTTTTTTCTTCCTTTTTTTTGAATTTTTGTTGTTTAAACCAAAATTGCATCATAAAAATGATCTGAACTAGGATGATTTATGATAATAAAATGAAACAATTTATATCTTTCTTTCTGAGTTTCGCAAACTAAGAACAACAGCGGATATTTTTATTTTTTCTACAGATCTTTAAATATTTTAATAGATGTTTTCCTCTCAAACTTAAGGTTCTACTGTTATAATCAATCATAAAAAAGATCATTTATCTTCCCTAGAGCTGTCTGAGAAATTCTTGTTAGGTACTTTATTCATTGCTAAGACTTTCATGAAATTTGTACTGCCATTCAATCGTCTAGCAAGAGAAACACCGATAACTTTCAACAATTTCTGGAAAAAAATGCTTCCAGAACGTTGCATTATTTTGACAGTAGTTTCAAAATATTTCAAGGACCCTAATAGGATATTAAGAATACAGTTTTCTTATTTTTCAACACCTCACTTTCGGGATCGTATCTTATTTCTGTTTCTTTCCGTTGCATTCCGCTTTTAGGAGATATTTAAAAGAATAAAATGCGATGATAAGAATGAAAAATATTTCTTTCTGAATTCATGCGAGTCCAGGTATTACCTCCGACCTTTCTGGATTGAGAAGGGAAGAGTAAACAAATGTGACATCACTTTCTTATCTACCCTGTTCTGTTACATTCATTAAGATAGCTACTAGGGATGGCAATGGAATGAATTTTCATTGATTTTCAGTTTGAAATCATACAAAAAAAATATCAAAAGCGAAATGATTAGCAAATTAAATAAATATTTGTATCAATACTTAAATAAATATATATTGACCTACATATTTATATTTTTTGCATATATTTGTATATTTATAGTGATTAAATGAAATTGTTTCTGTCTTGCGATAAAAAAAGTCTGAAATTTTAGAAATGAAAGATAACATTTGTGACACTCTGAAAAATATCAAAATATAGAATTTAGCAAAGAAATATTTGATCATTTTATTTATATTTACTGAAATGCAGTGTTTTAAAAATGAAATAAAATTAAGATAAAATAATTAAGAATTAACTAATGGTATATATAAATGAACTTTAAAATATTGTTACAAACCTGCAATTCGGCTTCCCAGCATAGTTTGTTCCACCGTCGGAAAGAAAGTTTTAAAGTCATCGTTACTGGACGGCGTCCAGGTGGCGCGTCGAAGGTCCCAGAGCTTGGCGACAAACTTGGCGTCCATTTGGCGACTTGGCGATGAATTTGGAGACTTTGGCGCCAAAATAGATAATACCCAAAACTTCGAGAATTTTCCCGATTCGTCCAGTAGGAACCGAGATACGCCTCGAGCGTTCCTGATTGGTTGAGAGGCTTCTAGCCCCGCCTCCTGAGACCTATAAAAGGGTCCACAGCTGTCAGAGCAGGCAAGCCGGTAGTCAGAGTGGACAGAGTGGTCGAAGAAGAGTAAGCGGAATCGACGGAGCGAAGTCAGTAATCCGAGTCAGAGTCGGAGAAGCAGAAGACAGAGAATTCGGAAGCGACGGAGTCAAGCTAGTGCTGAACTGAGCTGTGCGCTACTGTCTGCAGTAGATTCTGGTTGTATGCTGCTGTGTGTGCTGTTGTATGCTACACGTCTCGAGAGAAGATAATCGTCTTCTGTGCTATATATATTTTCGCTTTTGTGCTGTCCTGTGTATCTTCGTGTAAATAAACGTCGTTGTTTTATTTTGTACTGCCGCCTGCTGATTGAGCGTTCTACACACCATATCACTTCTACTATTCAAACGAACCCCGGCGGAAATTTCGCAACATTTAGTGTCAGAAGTGGGATAGTGGTTAATAGTGCATGGTGCTGACGAGATCTCAAGGAAAAATGGCTGATAGAGGTAATGGGGAGTTACTGGCTCTGTTGGCTGAGATGAAGAAATCTATGGAAGCAGGACAAGAAAGAATGGAGAAAAGACAAGAAAGAATGGAGGAGGAGCTTAGGAAAGGAATTTATAGTGGAAAGAAATTTTAAAAGATAAATGTAATAAAACAGAAGAAGTACAAGATATCACAGAAGAAATTGGAGGAAGTAACGAGAGCCAAGTGGAAGGAAAGACTGAAGATCGAATGGAGACCGGTGTCACCGAAAAGGAGTTTAGCCATCCGGAGGATGAGGAGAGGAGCGAACAGGGAGAATGTCAAATAATTGCTGAACTGAAACAGTCTTCTCTGAATGAGTCCCCTGAAGTGGAACCGAAAGTGCAGGCGGTTGGAGATGGAGAAGATGGACTTTCTTCGGACGGGTCTGTTGGTGGCGACCCGTGCTCGATGCCTATGGACGCAAGAGTTGATGCGACCCTTTTTGGATTGGATTCGTCCCAAAGATTAAAGGAACTACCTCTCTGCAAGCCTCTTGATATCTCCTTGCATGGTGACACGGAAGAAGACTGCGTGGCGGGAATCGCTGATCCCTGTAGTCACGATCTCAACTTCCTTCAAGAATTCATCTTTACTGTGAATCTACATAGAAGTGCGATGCAAATAGGAGCCGATGAATCTCCTGTGCATCCGGACATGTTACGTCGTCGCAGAAGGACCCTTCCAGCAAAAACGGATGCGCTCTTCGGAAGATCCAGTGTGGAGGTCGTCGGACAATTCTCGAGTGTCCAGAATAGACCGGGAAGAGGTGGACGTATTCCCGTGAAAGCTTTGGCGATGAAGGCGAATACCTGGCTTTCGAGTGGACTTCAGAAGGCATCGTTGGATCATCCTGATACACGGCTGGTTCGATGGAAGAAGTTCAAAGTGACCAACCGAAAAGCCTTGCAAGAATTCATTCCTGAGGTCTGTACTACGATCCAGCATTTGGCTCCATGGGTCATCCTGCATTTTAAGGAGCGGAATCAAGTCTGGATGTACAATCCGAAACGACGAAGAGGTCCGGGTCAAAAGCATTGAAAAGGTTTGGATGGATCTTTAGTCGTCGCCAAATTAGTAAATGATGTCATCTTCGAAAGTCGCCTAAAGCATCATCATCATAACATCATACGGAAGCCTACGCCAGCTGTTGGATTGAAGTTGGACTGCCGGGACGTCAGTCTTTAAAGAGGGGAGCAATGTTACAAAGCTGCAATTCAGCTTCTCAGCATAGTTTGTTCCATCGTCGGAAAGAAAGTTTTAAAGTCATCGGTACTGGACGGCGTCCAGGTGGCGCGTCGAAGGTCCTAGAGCTTGGCGACAAATTTGGCGACTTGGCGACGAATTTGGCGACTTTGGCGCCAAAATAGATAATACCCGAAACTTTGAGAATTTTCCCGATTCGTCCAGTAGGAACCGAAATACGCCTCGAACGTTCCTGATTGGTTGAGAGGCTTCTAGCCCCGCCTCCAGAGACCTATAAAAGGATCCACAGCTGCCAGAGCAGGCAAGCCAGTAGTCAGAGTGGACGGAGTGGTCGAAGAAGAGTAAGCGGAATCGACGGAGCGAAGTCAGTAATCCGAGTCAGAGTCGGAAAAGAAGACAGAGAAGTCGGAAGCGACGGAGTCAAGCTAGTGCTGTACTGAGCTGTGCGCTACTGTCTGCAGTAGATTCTGGTTGTATGCTGCTGTGTGTGCTGTTGTATGCTACACGTCTCGGGAGAAGATAATCGTCTTCTGTGCTGTATATAGTTGTCGCTTTTGTGCTGTCCTGTGTATCTTCGTGTAAATGAACGTCGTTGTTTTGTTTTGTACTGCCGCCTGCTGATTGAGCGTTCTTTACACCATATCACTTCCACTATCCAAACGAACCCCGTTAAAGAAATTTCGTAACAATATATAATAACAAAATATAAAATAATTTAATTTCTAATGGAATCTGACTTTGTGTATGGTTTCTTTTGAACATAATGATATATTAACAGCACTCAATCATGAAATTTTTTTCTTTTCGGAATGATTAATCGTATTGATGTTCACTTTATTTCATTATTTCTTAATTTATTAATTTGCGAATAACGTTTATTTGGTTGAACTGGTATTATTTCTTTGTTGTACAACAGAATTTAAAACATCTTTCACTTTGAAAATACCGTGTATTCCATTTTATATAAATTTTTCTTAAACTTTTCAGCTTATTAATATTCAAATATTTGTTTGCAGGGTAATTTAACTGTGACAGGTAAATGCAAATATGACTTCGTTGTTAATTCTTATGCGTAATTAGTGGTTTATTTTATACAAGCATCTTTAATTTTAATGTATACAATGCTATTGGTTGAAAGGAATTTCACTTTCTTTTAACAATGCTTTTATTTATTTAAATATGTTAATTTCTTAAAATTATCAATATTCCATTTTAAAGATCTCAACGGAAGATATTTCATAATTGTTCATCAAATATGTTTTCAGCTGTTCTTCCAGTATTTTACTTCATAATTCCTATCTGAATCATTAATTAATTCAAACATTTTGTAAGAAAATAAAACTATGGTCGTATTGTTTTTTACAGTCAAAAACAATAATAATAATCGTGTATTTTCTCTTCGACTTCTTCGTATAATTTCTATTAATAATAAAGCAGAATACTATTAATAGAAATGTTTGTATTGATTCTCTATATGATAGACCACTTTTACCTAATATCATCAAATTTGGCATGTATACTTTGGGAAGTTAAAATGCATCTTGCAAATACTTCTTTAAAATTTATTCAAAACTAAGCATTCTGCATTTTCCCACAACCTTAAGCAACAATATTACACAATATATTTCATTAAAACGTTTTTTATTTAATTGCCAATTTAATTGTCATGAATATGTTTCCTAAATTTTAGTAATTTTTTAATTTTTTTTTTTTTTTGCAAAATTTTTAACAGTTGAATTTATTGTTGAATTGAAATGCATGTCATTTCCATTTTTTATAAAAAATTTAATCTCATGAGTTTTTACCATTGATGTAATTTAGTACATAATAAACATAATTTTCCTGTCTTAAAGTGAAGTCGCACTGTCATGAAAGATGGCGTGGAATTTAAAATTAGATTACTCGGATAATTATATTTTTAATACAATCTGACATTATAAGACTTGACAACTTTAGAAAGGTTCATGTATTCAATAAACAGAAAATGTACAAGGTTATTAATATAATGTGGCGTAAATTTTGATGCTTTAAAACACTTGCTGAGACTGTAACTTATGCTCACGAATAAGTACACAATCTTCTGCGAATCACCTGGTCGCCAAAGATGGTTAGATTGAAATAAAATTAATCGCATTTTAAAATAGGATGATTGAAGAGTTTTCATCTTATAATGTTTCGAATCGTATTATCGATGCATTCATACAGAAAAGCAATTAAGAATCTGCAATATACAAACAATTATGGCCTATTTCCTCATAAGTTTCCTTAAATGAATAATAAATAATTTCCCAATAAAGGCTAGTAAAGCCCTTTGTAAATCAAATTTAGTTTTGAATTGAAATATATATCTGAATTCTAAAACAGGATTTTAAGTAATAATTTACCTAACTAAAGCTTTTTAAAAGTATTTCTGCAATTCATGCTAACGACTTACACATTACTTAAATTACTCAATAAAACTGGATAAGTTATTGCCCTACATTAATTTAATAAAGTTATTCGATCAAAATTATTCAGAAAGATCGGCTTTTAGTCATTGAAATTCTAAATAAACTTTTCAGAGAATTCCTTTCAATCCTTCAATGTATATTTATCAAGGTGACAGTAATTGTGTCCCTCGTGTCTAGTCAGGCGATAAATTTATCTTTAGAACGAAGGATAAAAACTAAAAACAATGCAACACCGTCGCTAAACTATTGATAGATGTTCTGCTACAGTTGAATCATTATAGTATGCAGTTAAACAGAGCTCTGTGCATATTGCTAGGGAGTATATAATTAATGAGAATGTTGGCAATTTCATAAAGGATTTCTTTTTAATCAGAAAGAATTATAATTCCAGACGATATTTAATTCATTTAATTTTACTTGAATTTATGTCATTTTGAGTACATTTCATTTGATTCGCCTCTTAAATTCAAACTGTGGGTTAGATAGATCAACTAGAATCATAATTTTGAAACTTGAATAAATGAGCATGGGTTCATTTATTTAGTTTTCATGTATTCGAAATATTATTCATTTTAGTTTATAAAAATTTTGTTAATGTTATATGTATTTGTATTCTTGTCCTTTGTATGCTTCTTTGCAACTGATTCAATTGTTATTTTCTTTGCTTTTCAATAAATTCCATCTACATATACATCATACTGAAAAGGGGCTCATGATCTCTAGAAATAGAGGTGTGGCATAATATTAAGTGTTTTGCAATTGCAAAATGACATACCATGTTCCATATATTCAAATCATTAAATCATAAATATTAAAGATTTATCGCGTTTACATGCATATGAAATTACAAACCGATAAACGATCAACGTTTCGACAGATGTGGTTTAAAGATTGATAGATCTGCACTTTATATGATATATCTGTATACTGAATTTTATCTATCTGTCTTTTCAGTTTGCAGTTACCGTATTAACTTGTATTCGGATAAGCAGAAAGTCGGACGTCCTCTTTTATTCTAAATTTAATACACATCCACAATATTAGTTTCAAGATCACATAGTTTCAATTATCTAGCAAGAGAAACACTGAGAACTTTCAACAATTTCTGGAAAAAGAAAATGCTTCTAGAACGTTGCATTATTTTGACAGTAGTTTCAAAATATTTCAAGGACCCTAATAGGATATTAAGAATACAGTTTTCTTATTTTTGAACACCTCGCTTTCAGGATCGTATCTTATTTCTGTTTCTTTCCGTTGCATTCCACTTTTAGGAGCTGTTTAAAAGAATAAAATACGATGATAAGAATGAAAAATATTTCTTTCTGAATTCATGCGAGACCAGGTATTACCTCCGACCTTTCTGGATTGAGAAGGGAGGAGTAGACAGATAGCTATAATTCTAAAATTGCACTTTTTGAACTGGAGTGGTCTAAAACGTGGGGGAATTTTTCGATGATAGCAGTATTTTCCCTTTATATATAAGAAAGCGAAAGAAACAGTTATATTAATGTGTATAATGGGAAGTTGATACCCATATACTGCTTACTGATATTGAATTGAGAGCAATAGCATCCTGTGCAGTTTAAACATTAAAATTTTAAATTGGAGGTCTTTATGGTTTACAGAAAGAAATGGTAATCAATAATTAGGTACTTTTGCAAATTCAGATAGATAAATTGTAAATTTTGTTTAAGGAAACGTTTTTTTTTGGATTATTAATTTGAAATTTTGCAATTTGATGCATATGCACGAGTTTGAAAAAATTCAATCTGTTTAATAAAGAATTAACAGATTTATTAAATTTTTACTTCTTTTATTTAATATGTTTTGCAGTAACAAACTCCATAATTAACAAACTGAAATGCATGCATGAAGATAGACATGCATAAATGAACGGATTCACTTTTACAAATTTTTGTCCAAAGTCTTTTTATTTCTCTCTTTTTAAAGAAAATTTGAGGAAACTCGATTCTTTGCTTTGGATTTCTATAGCTTACAACTTATTAATGAATTTGCATTTCTGTATATGGATTAAAATTGAAGTAATAAAATTAAATAAAAGAAGTGATGCGAGTTTTTTTTCTAAGACGTGCGCTACTAGCCTCATGCATGAAATCATTAATAATTCAGTGAAGAAATAAAAGAGTTATTGATATGCAGATGAACTTTCTCAACGGCATGCTTAGAACACGTTCCAAGCTGTCAGAATTTCTATCTTTAGTTAGAAGCGCAATAAAATTATAAAGAATGATGCTAGGAGAAATTTTCTTTTTTTTCAGATTGATCCTAAAGAGATTACTTTGTTCTTTAGATCTGGCAGATTAATTAATTTTTCAAGAAAAGGATGTACCCTTTCATAATCGCACTACTTTTAAAAATTCTTAATGAAATTTTTGTTCGAGTGAATACGTAATGGATTTCTGTTTACTATTTTAAGCTAGATAATAGAAATATTTTTCTTTTTATGTCACATAATTTCGAATATTCAGTGAGTGAGATACTTGATTTAAGTCATAGTGAGGTCTGGAAACTAGAAATAAGACAACTTTATAAATGATTAGTTAAAACCAATGTTAAAATTAAAAAGTTTTGTCATATATTAGAAATGTTTTTTATGAACTTTGTTTAAGTTTTTTTTTATCTTAAAAATGTATTCAAAATATGTTTATGTTTCTGACTTCATTAGACTAGAAAAATTTAGGAAATAAAAATATTAACATTTTCAAAACTTAAATAAAATCTATTAAGTTAATTGAAAATAACTGTAAAATAATCCTTTCAAATTCATTATAAATAGCACGATTTTTTAGAATATATAATTTCAAAATTTTAATCTTTTTCTCATTTTAATATTTCTGATCTTTCAGTTGCATAACTATGAACACCTTATTAGAGACAGCCAGCAATAAAAAATTTCTACCAGAGTAAGAACCAAAACAATTTTTTTTATCATAAATGCACTAGAATTTTTTTCAAAAGTAAAACCTCTTTGAAAAGAGTAATCGCTTTGCCATTATTGTGTCCTAAACCACTAACACTAACTTCATCCTTATTGTGTCTCAAGATACGTAAGTTTTCTTGAGCAAATATGATAATATCATATTACTTTTTCTCCTAGCAGAGAAGTTGATTTATTTGAAATTTTCAAGTTAATTTTTATCATGAGGAAACTCTGACTTTTAAAATAATTTGATATTAATTTCTCAATTTCTCTCGAGTTCACATAAATAGTTAATGTTCATTTCATAACTTAAAGATTATATCAGAAAGTACTTAAGAATAGAAAAACAGGCTCATTGATGCCTTAAAATTCACAATAATACTTTATTTATTTATATTAAGTATCAACAGACTCGGTGAATTAAGCTATCAAATTATATATATATTTTTTTGCAATAGTTTGTTTTTAGCTAAACTGGGGCTATACATATGATTGAATTCAATTACAGATATTAATCTTTGAATTTATTGCTCAAGCTCAGAAGTTTCTTTGTTTTTATACACTTTTTTTGGCCCTATTTAACTTCCTTTCATCATTTCCTTCAAACGGGTCTGGATAATTCTATTACTATAACAGCTTTGTTGCGTAAGAAGTTAATAAGAAACGTTTCACAATTTGAAATGGAATTATTCTTATTGAGAGATTTACAGGGTGGTTATAATTAAACTTCCCTATAAACGGCATTCTACAACTCCAACGTGTGAACGGATTGCAACGAAATTTGGTGTATAAACTATACACAAAATGCAATCACGGAATTTCGAAAAAAATTTTTTTTTTGTTCCAAAATGTCTAGGAGAGGACGCCTTTTTTTGGAAAAACATTAATTTTATCACAATAAGCGACCAAATTGAATACATAAACAATATTAGCATTTATTGTCTAGTTTCTGATCACCTTGTCATCGAACCATATTAAGTAAAGATAAGGAAATATAACAGTAAGCACGCTGTTTGAGAAAAACAGTTCAGTTGGCAGAAACAAGAACAGATTATGACGAAGGAGCAGTTGTTAATCATATCCAGGATGATGTAGGGAAATGTGTTCCATGTGACCACCCTCATTGACCTGCACAATTTTAAGTCAAGGGACAGTGTGCTCAACAGCAGATCATAAGTGATCAGTTGTGATGCCTCGCACATGAAGCGTTATGGAGCTCTTTGAGTCATTCAATTTCCCAACACCGTCGCAGCAAGATACCGTCATCATTACAGCGGAAACATCGACATAAAAGATGACAACGACTATAAACGTTTCTTATCCTAACCTGTTTTGCATAAAGCTTCCTCTTCTTAGCAAGCATGCAAAACTCGCCTTTTCCCCCATAGAATTAACAGCTTTTCCCGGTTTTACATTTTATTGCTCATAATTATTGTTCTGGATTGTTAATATTGTTTCTGCATTCCGTTTTGAATGTTTGATGTGTTAAATTTAATGATTTACAGAAAAAGAGCCTTCTCATGGATATTTTGGAACTATTTTTTTTTTCAAAATTCCATCAGCGCATCTCGTGTATAACCTATATACCAAATTTCGCTGCAATCCGTTCATACGTTTGCGTTGTAGGATGCTGTTTATAGGGGAAGTTTAATTATAACCACCCTGTATATATCTGCTTCTTATTTTTAATTCCTTGACTTCTCCTTATTTTTGTTAATCGAATAGTATGAAGGAAGTGTTATAAAGAAAAGCAGCTCAGTAAGAGCACATTTTGAATTTTTTTACAAGCGTATAATACATTCTCGAAATTTTTTTTTCATTACTATCTTAATAGCATATATTTTGGAAAGAAAGCTGGCTAATTTACCAATTATAAGGATCCTTTGTTTATCACATATAAATATTAGGTTGCAGCAAATTTAAAAAATAAGAATAAAAACTTTATTTTTAACATTTCAATTACTTACAAATTGCAAAATAAGTTCTTGTTGAATGTTTTTGGAAATTTTATATTTTTATCTAAAAGAAATGATATAATTTTTTTTGACATTTCTTATAAAAGTAAGCAGCTTTGATAAATATTTCATCTCCTTTAGTATATTTTAAATCTGTTTTAATCATTTTTGTATATTTTTTATTATCATTTTAAAACTGAAAACGGAAATGTTTCTGAATCTATTCTTAAAAAATCATGGATGTTATAGAATTTCATTTCATATTATTTCCAAACTGCATCCATTGATTTTAAGAAAATTGGTACAAATGTTTGCTGATTACTGTTTTTCATATAGAAAAAAAATATCTCTAAACAATTGACAAAGCTATATAAAAAAACTGTATAGACTTTTCTTTTACGAAAAGAAAAAGTAATTCCTTTATTATTTAATTTTCTTGCTGCTTGCATTCACAGATTTTTCTGTTTTCTTAAAGGCATTCATTTTAATTTTTGTGCTGAAGGGAATTTCTTTTAATGACTGAGTATTCAGGAATAAAAGAATTTTTATTAGTTAAAAAAACTAATAACGTTAACTATATAACGTCTGAAGCTCATGAGATATGCAATAGAAAATGATAAATATTCTCTATTTAAAAATAATTTATATTCTTTCATAAAATCAATGAGTAAGCATTTTATTTCATTGTATTTGTTCCTATAAATTTTTAATTTTTATTTACTGAATAAATATTTGATATTTATTTTATAGAAATAGAGACAAAAGAGTTTATTAATAACTTTAAAAAATATATTTATTACCTATTTATTAGAATAAAAGAGCAAAGGTTTTTTTAATGGAAACATAATAATCTTGTCATTTAATCGATAGTAAAAATGTATAAAAGTAGAGAGAGTATAAAAAGAGAATTTCGCAATTTTAATATTTCAATAAAAAATTTTTTTATAATCAGCATTTCAATGCATACACCTATACGCACGCACGCACCCACGAGCTCACACACAGAGATGATATATATTCATATATATATATCGAGTTATCTTTTTCATACTTTGTAACTCAGTTTTCTCTTTTCTTATCTTTGCTCAAATTTATATTTTAATATTTAAAAATTAAACTGACCTGATACAAATCTCATGGTCTTAGAAATAAAGTGCAACTTGGATAACTTAAGTTTTTAATTCTAATTAGTCGGAAATTAAATTTTCTCTAATATTTTTAATTTCTTAAGAAATTATGCTAATATATCATACATACCTTGAATATACTTTAGGTAATTCTAAAACAAATTAAAAATTGTGGAAAATATTTTTAATTTTTGGATTGATTTCTTTAGTTAAGAGGTTAAATTCCAAGTGTCTTCAATCATTGTAAGCGAATATATTTTGTAAGGTATTAGTAGAGATTTTTAGGCTGTAGAATGAATTCAACTATAAAAGAATCGAAAAAGTTCTTATTCTAAGAAAAAATTTGAGCAAGTTAAATGTGGACTGTGCAGATCATTTTAAAATTTCTTGGTACAATTGTTGTATTTAAATTTCTGTATATTGTTTTTATTACTTATTATTCTATTATTGTTTTTATTATTAAAATTAATACTTTTAAAAATGTTTTCACTAAACTGATTAAAATGCTTTTATTTATTAAATATGCATTAGTTATTTAAACACTGACTATAAATGCAACTTATTAATGACAATTATTGAAAAAATATCTTTTTTTTCTTATTTTTTTTAAAATCTAACTTTCCTTAATTCAAATTTTTGAGGAAATCTGATTTTAATAGTGGTTCCATCAGCTTCGAAGTAAGCAAGTTCTACAATAGAAAAAAAAAAATAAAAAACAAACTTTTAGGAAATATATATCTGTTATATTTGTTTTTTATTGCATATGTTTCTTTGGGACCTCTAGAAATTAATTCCTTATTTGATGAAAAGTTTACCAAGTGTTACGAAAGCTGCAGTAGAAAGAATAAAGAATGAATGCTCAAATTTTGGTCGGTGACTTACGAAAAGCTATATTTGTTTAATATTCAGCTATATAGCCCCTTGATATAAATAGAAGGAAAAATAGAAAATAATTTTTTCTGGTTTCCCGTACAGACACGCACGCACGCACATACACGCACACGCACACACACACACACACACACACAACACACCAAGGCCAGCTTAGTTTTTATATCAACGTTTTGCAGACACAATGAAGCGAAATAAATCCAGAAAGTAAGTTTCAAATCATTCCAAAGGACGTCATTTTATATCATTCGCCAAAGTAGTTATGGTATTCCAAAATTGCTTTATTAATGTTAAATACTTCTTTGCAACTAGTATAATGTGTACTGGAAAGTTGAACATTCTGCTTGTCAATTTTCTTCTGCCTATTTTTACCTTGCCACTTGGATTGTAGATCCATGAATGTGGGTCAGGAGGAAGATGCTCATGGCATAACAAGGGTGACGTTGAAAGCAGTGGTAGACAATCTTGATGTCCGAGTTAAATGACTTGGTAAAAAAAAAAGCGGAATAACGTTGTTGTCACTATTCCATGAATTTTGAACTAAATTCGGTATTTGAATAGTGAATATCACGCAACACATCATTCAGATGAATTACTGAAATTATAGTGATTGAAATTACTTTCCTTGTTGTCTTCAATTGCCGACTACGAGTCATACGTCATACCAATTGTCAGTTTATTGTTTCCTGATGACACGATCAATCAAGAATAGCAATTAATCTTCTGGAAATCATCAAAATGTTCATGATGAGAGGCATAGCAAATTGTCCTATATTAAAAATGACGATTCGGCTGAGTTATCAATGCAACACGCTGTATAGACAATTGCTTTGCAATTACGGAATTGAGCAATCATTTTATGAAAATATTCTGAATCTTGTTACACGTAATTGTCATCAAGCATCAATTATTCTAGCTGTTTTGTCAAGCTGAGAAAAGAAACACCTGATACCATTACCATTATCTGATAGTATATTATTTATTATTCCCATACCCAATATCTTGATATCGGTACTAAATATGTTTAAAAGAAACCAACAAACCTTTGTCCGACTAAAATGTATCATGTAATTATGTTTTCTTTTAGTTTGCGAACATAGTGAAATTTATTTTTGACGTTACCTAATGCCTTATAGTTACTTTTTCCCACAGCTCGCGTTGAATATTCATTTGTTTACCGTTTGAAAATTCGATTATTTTAATTTGTTAGATTAAGGTATGGAAACATATGTTTGAAGGAATTTATGTTGTTGTTTGTTGTTGTCTTGCCCAGTAGTGCAATGGGATTAGATCTGTCCAAAAGTGCACTACTCATGGAAGAGGGGGGTGGGGGAAGTTGCCAGAGCCTCCGGGGAGGCTAGACCTGTTGGTCCGCGGAAGGTATTTTATTTCCTTTCTACCCCCAAAGGAAAAACCAATGGAGGCATTCCCCAATCCGCCACCTGGGGACGCGCCCTCTAGGGGTTACAGGCTGCCCCGAGGATGGATAATATTGTCAAAAGAGATTCGAAGACTACGAAAAGAATCTAAGGATTAGAGGATATAAGGCATTTTTATCGAGGCTTTCATTAGCTAACGAAAAGGACATTTCATACCCCTACAAGGTATGTCTCCATACTGTTTTTAAACATAATTTGTGGATGTTAAATATTTTTCCTTTTTTTGTGATTGTTTCCAATTGCTTTAAATAATTGCAAACCCAAGTGGTGTTATTCATTCTATAAAATGTACTATGAGATTTTAAAATTTTTTTAGCTACGCATGGTTAGTATAAAAGAGATATATAAAACTGTATGTATATTAATATCCAAAACTAATTCGAATATTTTGAATAAAAACAGCTTAATATTCTTCTTACGTAGGAAATTATCTTTATTATGTAGAAAGAAAATATTAATTCGTTCTGATGCTGTGATATTTTTTGAATGAATTATTTAATATAAGCAAATGCAAATGTCAAATCGATCTGAGTATTTGAAGCTTAATAATTAAGAATAAATATAATTTATTATTGAAATTATAAAAGTAGTAATTTATATAATACAAAAGTATTTTTAATATAATTTTAAATATTAAAAGTAACAAATTAATCAAATACATAAAAAATACAACTATTCATGTCAGAAATAAAACAGCTTTTTATTTTTCTCTGTTATAGAAAAAAAATTATGTTCGATGAATTTTTAGAACACATTGTCATATATGTCCATTCACTAAGACATTCTGTAATTAATCCTGCAAGCTTTTTTAACGTTTAAATAGTAATTATTCACAAAATCCTACATATATTAAAATTTATTTGGGCATTCCAAACTAAAAATTAACCTTTTGGAATGTATCAAGAAAACAAAGTCTATCGTTAACTCGAAATATTTACTTATAAATTCTATTTGAAATTTATTCGTTCCTTTTTTTACATTTTTCACTCTTGACTTCTTCAAAGAACATAGAAACAAAACTCGGAAATGGAGCTTTTCCAGAAAATTGCACTTTGAAAATGTTTTATAGTGTATGTAAATCAAATTATTTACAGAAATATTCACAGGCAAGTAATTCAGAGAAATATTTAAGGGGAAGGCTTTTTCTGAAACTTCTCGGAGTATTTGCAAAGCTTTTAAAATGCCATTTTATAATAACTAGCTAAAATTACCTGTAAAGAAAACAAACTGCGAAATATTTCTTAGTTTGTCTAAATGTCAAAGGCAGTCGAAGAATGGTTTAGAAATGGTTGTCAGACGAAATAGCGGCCTATTCATATTTATAATACTATCATTCAATTTTTTATAACATTTTTTTTAAATTTATGAGTCGAAATATAAAGGCGCTACTGCAATTTTCACAATACATATTGAAAGTTCTTTTAAATCATGTGACAAATTGATATTGTTCACGGGCAGAAAATTGGCGATTTATCGCTTTTGATGCATCGATTTTTCGATTGATTCATCGAAATGATAAAGAAGGTTGTCACGTTTGGGCACTTATTATCAATAAAAAAGCTATTACTTGGCGCGAATGTCCAGCATGTACCCGATTCTCCTGTCTGAACAGCATGTCGGAATTTTTCTAATTTTCAAAAAATTGGCCTAAGATTGCCAGCCTGAATGGATACCAGAAATGATAATAAAAGGCTTATAGAGGTTGCAATAAAAAATTGTTATAATTACATTTGGGTGAGAAATCACTCCATATAGTTCAACTTTGGCGACTGTTTATTAATCTTAATCCTTGTTATAATCGTTAGGACCTCCTTAAGGAAATTGATATTCATATCTTCCAAAACAAGTACCTTCCAACAAATAGTCTTTGTACTATTTTAAAACTAAAAAAATAACCTTTTTAATGATATCAGTTTCATATCTGTACAGTATTCTCTCCACTTTTATAATACTTTTAATTCAATTCGTTAGAATATCTGAAATAATCTCTTTCAAAGCTATGGAGTTATTTATCAAAACATTCAACTGCATGTTTTTACCAATCATCAATTCAGTTGTAGGATTTTCACACTCCCTTTTATTTCATAATCTATATACTTTTTAATCTGCAATAAACAAGTTCAATTAACCCATGTTTCAATTGGATTTCTGTTTGATTGATACCACGTAAAAAAAATGTTCTTAAAAAAAATGTTCTTACATGAAATTTGCGACAGCAGATTTCAATTTTTATTTTTAGAAATATATGTCACATAAATAGTTTGTACAATATTGAAAATCAATCTATGGGATAGATTTTTTTTAAATCTTTGCTAGTAAATACTATGAAATATAAAGAAAATTTGAATGAAGGTGTTTGTTGCAATTAATCTTTCATTAATTAAAAAAAATCTTGTTTCCATCGACAGAGGAGAGTGATTTATCTTATGTGCTGGGCCGCTGTGGCCTGGTGGTAAGGTCTCGGCTTGTGAGCCGTAGGATTTCAAGTTCGTGACACCCGATTCCACCGAATAACCGTCGTGTAAGAGGGTCTTTTGCACGTTAAATCCGTCAGACAAAACGTCCTCCCGCTGGTGAGGTGTGGTGTGGAGAGAGGGATGCCAGCTCAGGTGTCGTCCTTGTCATCTGACCGCGGTTCAAAATTACGAGGTCCGTCCCAAAATAGACCTAGTGTTGCTTCAAAACGGGATGTTAATATAACTAAACTAAAACTAAACTTATCTTATGTGCTAAAATTCCTATTAAATGATAATAATGATAATATTACATAAATTTAAAATCATTTTACTTATTTGCTTCTGAATCGCCCCTGGCATTATTTAACTATATTTTGTATATTGTTTTTAAAAAGTTATTATCATTTGGTAACCTTTAACCGATTACTCTGACCCGCTCGAAGGCACACGGGGAAATTTAAATGACCGGACCGCCACAACAGCAACTCTGACGAGAAGTGTGTTTGAGTCTTAAGGGCCATCACCGGTCACGGCAAAACCCTTCCCTTGGGAAGTACACCCCGTCACCAATGAGAGGTACTCGACCCGAGGTTTCTTCTGTACCCACCAGGGTGGCGAGAACCAAAAACCATACAGGAAACTTTTCATCTTCAATGATGATGGGCCCCCAAGGGGTATATAATCATACAGAAAATAGTATTAGTAGCTTGGATATTAAAACTCGTCTGGTATTGATTGTAATTTTTCTAAGAGATTTGGTGCTTTAAAATCACTTGATGCAACTTATATATTTTTTTCAATTCAAACTAAGGATGCAGAGACAAAGTAAATTGGTTATCATTGAAAAGATTAGTGTTTGAACTTCAATACGATTTAAAAATCAATTATGTACTGTAATATTTTCGAAAGTTATAGCGGGAAAACGCCAAAATTACACTTAATTTTTAATTAATTAAAATTGTAATTAAATTTTCAAAAAATATAAAAATAATTAATTTCCTATATGATTGTCAGGAAAAGAAAGCATCCAACATTCACTGAACTTCTTTTATTTCAATAACATTATTTACAAATGCATCAACATTGCACTCAATTGCATCTATTTCTACTCAAAGAATCAGAATGTAGTTTGATGCAGCTGGGATTATTCATGAGTTTGAATTTGAAATGATTATTTTTATTTCAGCATTAAGTAAATATTTAGATTTTAATTGCAGCATTTTTAATTTTTACATAGAAGACAAATGAATGTGAAGAGTTTGATTTTAATCCGCGTTCACCATTGTGTCTAAAAATTCATTTTCAGGTAAAACGTTGCTTTATTGTCTCTAGTAATAACGTATAAATTAATGTAAGTTTAAGAATTTTCTTTTCATAGTACATACATTTGATAAATAACGTGAGAGATTTGTTCTTTGCTCCTACAAGTAAGAGTACATTTTTTCCTGGTTCTTTAAGTTTTGACATAAAAAAAATCACATTTTAATGAATTACTAAAATAGGAAATTTTAAAATTTTATTTACTTTCTTATTTTTTAATATATTTTTAATCCTTGTAGTAATTATTTAGTTCATAAAAAGAAGATGCAATTTTATACAAGCGCAGGAAAGAATCGAAACAGAAAATGTACGCAATTTTTATCAACTTTGAAGGAATTATTTAAAATTTTTAACAATACGCAGCAAGCTAGAAGAAAACAGAAATCGTGTAAAATCTTTACGTTCAATCTGTTAATGTGCCCAACCCATCTTCAAATAAATTGCCACTTCAGGAAAGCTAGAAATTCGGAAGATTAGATATTCCTCTTTCATCTTTCCAATCACGTGAGAAAAGCAGCTTTTAACCACACAGGTGTCTCTCGACATCTATTATTCACGTTTTCACACATAAATGGATTTAGTCGTGTCAAGGCTGCTTTCGTAATTTCAAAATAGAGTAGATTGAACTGTCAATGATCAGGTAAAATGGAGCTTTCAGAGAATATCTTTTGTTCAATTTCTGGTTGCAAATAGAATTCGAGGCGTAATCATGTGGTTCTAATTATCAAAATATTCCTTTCTTTTGTTATATCAAGAAAAAATCGAACAGCTTATCATGTTTTAACATAATTTATAATGGTGATTCATTTGCATATTAATAATGGGTTTCATTTTGAAAATTTTAAAATATGAATTTAAATCTTATACTGAGAATTATAAATATTAAAATATGAAGGAATCCGTTTTTGTTTTGTCTTATTCAATAATTTATAAGAAATGATGAACAACGTATAGCAAGCATAATGAGATTAAAAGTTCTTAAACGTGACTTAGATTGGTGTACATGAAAAGTGCACAAATTGAGGATTGATATTTACATATCTATGCATTCGAATTAAAAAAAGATATTAAAGAAAGACATTTCCATTGGGCTTGTACTTTAATACCATTCTCAACCACATCGGACTGACCCTTCTTGATGAAAACACACATTGAGAAAACAAAACAAAACAAAACTTGGAAAAACATTCAGATCTGCTATTTATTGTGCCGTAATGTAAAATTTGAATATCAGTGATATCTTATGAATACCAATTTTCTTTATCTCTTAAGAAAACATTATTTTCCTTTCATGAACTTATAATTCATTGAATACATTACATTATAAAATATTTGAATTATCCATTGAATTTTTTTTTCTTCCATTTTATTCAAATTTCCCGTATGAACTCACCAAAAAGTTTCTCTAAAAATATATTATTCGAATTTCTACATTTCCAAAATTTGTTTAATCTCTCTCCTGTCAAAATTTTACTTCCTAAATAAAGCACCGATTTTATTAGGATGTTTAAATAGATTGTACAAGAGAGCCATCTGGAATACTTAAAATAAGATATCATGTCTTTCATAACAAGAATTTGTTCGAAAATAGTTACCAAGTCTATTATTAGAATAAAAATATTTCTTCATTTTTTTCAATCTACTCTTTCTTAAGTTAAGAACGGGTGGATTTTAAACAACGGCCGGAATGATAATATTACCCTTTATGCTTCAGCATCGTACAGACAACCCAAATTGATAGTATACTGATATTTTGACTTACATTTTTATTATTACATAAATTCTATTTATTTGTATAAATTCTAAAATTAAATAATGATTTATCTTCAAAATAATTATTCTGTTACTTTTCATTATGGGAATGTGTTTGAAAATCCTTTATGTATAGGACATTTTTTTAAGAATCTCTCTGTATTAAGCCTTTTCTACTATTAATTATTTAAGCTTACAGACTTAACAAGAATATATAATCGCTTCCATTTTTCGATTATTTCTTCAATTTTTGAAAGTATTGGTATGGGTTTTATAATAGTTTTTTTAGCGTAAATACGTCTTAAAAAATATAAAAGGAATTAACATGAGAACTGTTAGCCATATCTGCGGTTATTGTTATTTTTTATTAAAAACGTTTATAGTAATTAAATTTTGAAATATGTTATCGTTTAAAATCTTTTAATTTATTTAACTATGGAATTCAGCATATTTACAGATAATTTAAGTTTTTAAAATGTTAAACTTTGATTATGTTATAATTTCGTTTAATTTATATGTCACATCAGAGGATGCTATTTGATTTGATCTGTGTTTTTCTCAGCATCTATAATTAATAGGTCCTCGTGTAGTGAACTTAACAGTATTAAAAGGGCTCTACTTGTGTCAAATGAATGGTAGTTAAAATATTATTAAGAGGGGACAAATATTTTATTATATATATACTTTGTCTGATAAATAAATATAACGTCTACTACATTGATTACAAAAATTCCTTATTATTTATATGCTAATCGCCATAGCTGACTATTGATTCCCATGACATATTTGTTTATTTTGATTTGATAAATTGTTTAAAGATCATTTTATGTCCATGATTCCACCAAAATGTCTGATATTAAAGTTGGGTTATTTTAATAGTCTGAGTTAAGTTCTGTTCATTGTGAAAGTGTATGAACCATTCTAATGAAGACACTTCTATAACATCATAACCCAATTAAAAACGTAAAAAACCAGGTTCATCTATCTTCTGAATTTCGTGATATTGTAACATTTTTATTTACTTTGTAAATTTAATATACATTAAGCATAATCATTCTTCTTTAGGTTACAACGACGGAAAGAAATTGCGCAATTAAATATTAGATAAAACAATGAAAAAGGTTTGAAATTTAGGAGAAAAAAGTGATCCATTGTGGGAAATGAGAATTAAAATGTCTAAAACAACAGACAAAATTCAGGGAAAATTTCCACGATAATTATATTGATATTATTAAAAACATTTTTTTTTTTCAAATTTGGAATGGCTTAAAATTAATTTTTTAGCTAGAGAACGCCAAAATTTAGCTTAATTACTATTTTTTTTATAATTCTAATTAAAATTTCAAAAAGTTTTCTCCTTTAGGTATATATTATGGTAGGTATGGATGCTCCACATTTGGTGCCTGTAGGTAAGGCGGTTTGGCCTGTAGGATCCCTGCACGCGCGCGCGCGCACACACACACACACACACACACATACATATAAAAGGGAAATTCTAAACTAATTCTGAAAATAACAGAAGTTAATAATAAATTAAATTTCAGATTTCCTCAAGCAATATTTTAAAGTTTAATAATCAGTTGTACCATGAGTAGAAATTCATAATTTCATATGTAATGAGATATGTTAATTCATTCGGTTCAGCAGAATGCAATCGTGAGTATGTAGATGTAATTTTAACACGCCAGAATAATTTGTTTCCAAGTGTTATGTTTAATTTAACTTGGTATTATCCTGTTCACCAATTTTAAGGAAAATTAATATACTCTTTTCTGTAAAAGCAGCAGAATTACCTTTGATACTAAAATGCCTGTGGCTTTGCTTTCTGATGGATTCTTAAGGCTGGTTCTCTTTACATTTATCTAAGAATATTCAAGTAATTAATACTGATGACAAGTTTAATTGAAATGTAATCACTTTTCCAACTCTAGTAATTTAAGTATTCACTTTATTTTGAAAGCTCATTTAGCTACAACTCTGCATTATCATGAGGTTTTTGAAATTAGTTGTATTTAAATATTGTTCTACACGAATTTCGGTCTTCGCCGGACTAAGGGAAGTTTGAAGGCTGTAGTAATAAATATCGCCCAAACTCCTCATGTTATAATTTAGTGCACATTGTTTTCTCGGTATATTCAAAAGTTTGTTTTCGCCAAGATTGCTTGTATGAATACAATGAATAAACATATGTATAATTCCCTAATTAGTAGCAAATAGTCCACCTGAATGCTTCCTTTTTGATTTCTTGTACATGAAGAAAAATTGTTGTTATTAAAAAATGTGACTTTTACATTTTATTGCCTTTTTATAAAAAATCTGTAAAACAGTAAAAATCAATTTTTTTTCACTGGGTTAAAAAATTGGGTGGAGAAAATTGGGTTAAAAATATACGGTACAATCGCCAAATCAATGTATTTCTCGCCAAATATGATATGCTTATTGCAACCTTAAAATTTGGCTCTACATGGACAAATGTTTGGCGCATTTTTAATGCCTGTTTCGATTTGATAGATATCGGTGAAAACCCGATACCATTCCATTAATTTTACTAAAAATTCTATTTATTTTTGAATAAAATTCTTCTTTAGAAAATATGTTTATCTATCTGTATATGGTAGTAGTATAAAATAATTCAAAAGCACAAAAAGTCAAAGAAAATGAGGTGAGGGCTAGAATTGCAACTCTCGCTAATTTCATAATGAATCATCAATCACGGCATTGACTATATGTCAATTATCATGCTTTGTCAATAATGTAAATGTAGTAATTCAAAAATGAAGCACTACTGAAAAATACATGCGCACTTAAATTCCGCATGTATTTTCAGTATATTATTTTTTATATCAAAACTTAATGGTATATTTGTATTTAATTTAGAGCTAAATCTAAGAAAGTTACTACAGTTTATTATAACATTTAATTGTGTGTGTGTGGTTACGATAACAGAAAAATTCAAATTAATTGAATTCTGACATATTTTTTACAATAAAAAAATAGATATTTGCACGATTGTAGACACAATTGTTCATGATAAGAGTTTGGAAATTCGTGCACAATTATTTTCTTTATGCTGTGGCGTTGAAAACAAAGATCGATTACTGTTCAGTTAGTTGTACAAGAAACATGGGTATACGTCCGCTGCAGGTTAGTGAATGCTCTATTACATTCATATAACTACACAAGTACATCAAATATATTCAAATTTAATTAATAATTTACTCTTAATTGATGTAATATTTTTAAGGGTAAAATAAAATTGTTTTTTTTTTCATTTCTATGACTATCAAATGTATTTGGACTTTTGACTTATAAAAAAAATGTTTAAAGTTAGGAGATGAGCTTAAATTCTAAGTGAAAAAATGTATCGTCTTTAAAGTGAAATAAAACGAAGTATGATTCAGTAGCTATATTTTCCATTTGGAGAACTTTTTTATATTTTATAAACAATAAAGATGCGTATACAAATAGTACGCCTGTTACAGATAATTTACAAATGTATCATCAAGTACATTATACAAATTGATGGCAAGGATAATTCTTCTTTCATAATGCATCTGATTATCTTACTGTTTTATGTTTTTAATTCTTAGAGCCTTGCATCATTTCCTAGGCCTTGCATATTTGCTTGTCGGTATGCTCCAAATTTCTGAACATGTCAAAAAGCAATGGTAATTTTCTCCTTTAATTAATAGTAAACATGTATGTACTGTAACTGTATTCTTTTATAGTTATTTAATTCCCTATGGATTCGTATTTGTGACTTATAAAATTATTCTATTTAATTCGATTCGTCTGTTTAATTTTAAAAACTTACTTAATTCTCCTTTTCAAATTGTTTACTTGTTTCATAGACTTTTCGTTTTCGGTAAACAAAAGAATAAATGTAGAATTTCATTAAAGTTAATAACAACAATAAAATAAATTATAAAACAATTTATTCTATTTATTTCAACAATTTATTTCTATTTTTAATTACTTCAAAACTTTAAATTTTAATGGATTTAATTTAAGTTTTTCTATTCATTAATTTCTATTCTATACATAATTTAGTACCTTACAATCTCATAATTATAAAACTAAATTATATTAATAAATAAATATATTTTAGAACATTAGCTTAATTATAGTTACATTAGAAAATTATTATGCGCTGAAAATAATCTTATCTATGAGTATTTGAAAACAATGTGACAAAAATTAAACATTATATTTCTTTAATTTCTGTTGTTTTGCCTCCATTAACATACAAATTATTGATATTAATTTGATATCTCTGAATAATTAAAATATTGAAGGCTTAAATTTTTTCGAAATGCTAAGCTTATCAAAAGATTAATGTTTGAAATTTTTAAATGAAAATACCTGTAGAACAAATTAATTTTCACCTCAAATTCTAACAATAGTTTTCTCATCGTACAAACAATTAAGATAACAAGTTTTTATTGTTTTCATTTCCACCCTTTTCATGGAGTGTAAAATTAATCTTTCATAAATAAATTTTAAAATATTGAAACGTAATTTAAAGACATGTTTTACTTGTCTCAAAAATGAGCATCTTATAATATGCAATGAGTCATGGTTCTTGTATTGAAATAGAATTACGAGAAAAATTATTCGTTTAAATAAAAATGGCCGTTAATTATTTTAATGATTTATGAATTCATTTTCAAAACAGATAATGCTTTTTTAATTTTATATGATAAAATATAAATTAAATTTAGAAAATAATTTCTTAATTACTTTTTTTGAAAAAAAGAAACCCAAAACGGAATTAAAAAGAGGAAGTTTAATTAATTGGAAAGAAAGATAATTTTATAAAAGTGAGGTTGTAGAAATTTAATTTTATTAATAATAATATTCGTCCTTATTTCTTTTGCCTTAAAATTAATTTTATGCTTGATAAATTTCACTTTCCATTATTTTGAATTTAACTGTTTATTAAAACATTATTTCATTTCATAAAACATATTCCATTTGCTTTCATGGAGAGAGGAGTAGGGAGAATCTTCATAGCAGAAGCGTATAATAGACAAACATATATAAATCATATAATAAATTTTTTTCAGAAATCACAGAAAGGTGAACAGTTTTTCTATTACTTTAGATATCTAATTTCACATCTTACCACAAATATCGATTTCTTTGATTAATTCATTTTGTTGGTGCACATTTATTATACATTGAGTCGCCAAAATATTATGACCTCCAGATTAATACAATATTGAACAACGTTTTGCTTTTTATTCTGTATGGAGTCATTTTGGCATGGATTTTATGAGATATTGGTAAGCGGCATGGGTAATTTGAGTTCATATCCAATGAAAAACTCTTTGCAGTTTCTTAGGATTTTGATTTCTTAGGATTAAGGATTTTTACTAGATGTAGCTGCTTGATGCCTATTTAATTTCAACCCGCAGGTTCTGAATGGATGGAGATATGGTGAGTGTGCAGACCAAATAAACCAGATAAAGTCTCTTTCAAGTTCTTCGAATTATCTGTAAACAATGCTAGCTTTTAGACGAGGAGCACTATCTTGCTTGAAGTATCCATTCCTAACAAGGTACGCCATTAACATAACATAATGTATTTGATCTGCGATAGCACTTAAATACATTTGTGTATTCAGATCTTGTTCCACAATAATGAAAGGACTTACAATGCAAAGAAAACATCCTCCAAACCATAATATTAACTCCACCAGCTTGAAATGTTGTGGAAATGCCAGGTGCTTTCGTGCTTCTTTCAAGATATTCGTGCTCTGCTATCTGCATGGTACAATTGAAAATGTATTTGTTTCATCGAACCTCATGACTCTTTTCCAGTCTACCGTTCAGCTTTTAGGTTCCTTCGCGAACTGAAGACATTTGCTATTGATCAATGTAAATAGTAGAGGCTTTCGAACATTTAACATTCATACATATAAGCTTCTCCATAGCTTATATGTTGTAATCTGTGGTGAAATTGTTCCTTCTGAGATCTTTATAGTTACTCCTTGATTAAGATTCCTCGCAATTTGACGAACTGTAAATCTTTTATTTGATTGGACAAATCTGGCAAGTCACCTTTCAGATCGATGATTTAGTAGCCTGTGACAATTATAAGTCTGACGTTGGCACCCGGTTTTCTGCTTGGTAGTCTTCTCTCTGTAAACATTAATAACTACTGCTCTTGAACATTGCAAAAGTGCACCCATTTTACTAACGTAGGTTCCGATGCGTTGAGCTCCTACAACTCTACAAACACCACTCGTTCAAACTTAGTTGACTTACGTTTTCTGTCCATTTCATCTCAATTAATACATTGCAATTGATTCTTCGCTTGTCCTAAATTTTCTTTTTATAGCTATCTCTCCCTCTAATGATAACAACATGAATTTATGGTTGATGTGCGCATTAATATCAAGTGACTGTAATAATTTGACCACTCAATGTATATTAAGATCCAAAACACACCTCAGTGTAATGTTTTATTGCATCTGTTTTTCAAAATCATGTTCATACATGATATTTTTTTATATTTTTAATAGAATATATTCAAATAGAGAAATATGAAAATATGCCACCGGATAACCTACTGTGAAAACAATATTCGTATACTAGCCACCTTTGGAAATGTTTTATGTCAATTATTTTATTAAAAACTGTGCACTTCTTTCATCTCCTGAAGATAAACACTTCATTTGTACACATGAAATATTTTATTACCATAATGCATTTAATTTCCGTTTCTTCATAAGCACTTCATATTTTTTCTTTAATTCTACAACTGAATTATATAATATTCTTAGTTACGAGATACCAATAAACTAAACAGGGTATTAATAACCGAAATTGGAAGGAAACGCAGCCAGATGAATATCTGTGCCTCTTCGATTTCGAGAACGGAAATTGAAATTAATTGAAGTAATTGAAATTGTCCGAGTAATTGAAATTGCTCCCAGTGAAAATTTGTTCCGGTACATTCTCAAATCAAAAAGGAGTGATAATTTGAATACTAACCTTAGCTTAATGGAGTCATTATCGAATTGATTGTTGAAAAAATATTTTCTCTTAATGGATACATTTAATCTTTTAAATTTTTTTTAGAACATTTTTTGTTTTTCTATTAATGTAATTGTTTTGCACCTATTTAATGTTATTTTTTGTGTGTAATTAATATTGTCTACATCGATAATTAACAAATTTGTAAAAAATAATAAGAGTTTCGTTTAAAAATCCTTTTATGAAGAGTAATTTTAATAATATAATTTTGAATGCTTCTATATAAAACAAATAGTAATAAATCTGTACTAATAAATAACGAAGAATGCATGTTGTGTTTGTCTGTTAACCGTTTCAGGCAGACCGGTTTAAATAGAAGCACAAAATTTAGCATAAGCATACATTGGAAGATTGGAACTTGCGCGTCTATGCTGTTGTTTTGAATTTTTTAAGTAATTAAAAATCTGACGCGGTTTTGATGTATAATGATCTATTTTAACAGTCATGTAATATTTTCCTGATCTTTGACAATTTTAAAAAAAGACTTTCAGAATAATATATTTCCTTGTTTCAAGGAAATTTAAACAATTTTTTAAATCTTTTTATTTGTGTCTATAACTATTTATCTGCATATTTTTATTTAATCATTAAAATCTAGAGAATTTGGATTCTTACTTTTTTTTTCAGATTATTTGATGATATTCTAATGAAGTTTTTTTCTTATTTTATTTTATCATGTTTTGCAAGTAATTTATAAAAATAATCTCTGAGATATTATGCATTATATATGTAATGCTGAATAATCAGGCTTATTCTGCTTCAATATTTTTTAAAATTATTCTTAAAGCTAGCTGGCATGTTATTGAGCGAGTTCACATGTTTTTAATAAAAGGTTTCACACATATTGATGTTAGAATATCTAGCGTATTGTGCATGATTAAAAAAGAAAGAAATGTGAAAACACCACTTAACGTAATGGGGAATGAGACATTATTGATTTCGAACAATTTCGCATTTAATAAACTGTTGATTTACCTAAAATATTTAATTCGGGCAAAAAGCGTTAAGCTTCAAAAGATATTATTCCTTTTTACTACGATTAATTTTTTATTTTGATTCCATTTAAATCTTTTACTTCGAAATATATACGCGTATTTTCTCACAGTTCAGTTGTTAATTCCTCGTCTCTTCGCCTTAGAACTCGTATATGAATTTGAATTATATCTCGTTTAAGTGAACAAGCAAATGAACACCGAATACGAATCCCAAATTAAAGGGGTTGCCCTTATTACATTTGTTTATTAATGCATTGTCATAATCAATCGTTTTTGACCCATTAATTTTAATTTAATTATCTTCCAGTTCAATTGCGTTTGGCTATTTCACTGACCTATATTGCAGGTATATTATATAGTAGGCTTATGAATCACACTAATTTCATTTTCTTTGTTTCTTTTTCGGTACAGTCTAACTCCAGTGTTGATAGCAAACATTATACAATACTTTATTTTTCACCTTTTTTTACTTGATGCAATTATGGCTCATATGTCAAACCAAAAATTTTTATTTCATGATGTACAGTGGCTCCCAAAATTGAGTATACGCTATACTCTTTCTTCTTTAATTTTATTCTTTTTGATCTTAACATTCCTATATATGGCTAATATTTATAAGAACAACAAAATATACATTAACAAAAATATTAGGCTAAAAGAAAAAACGGAGGAATCGATAATATTTTTATTACAGTAATTTTTATGTCAAAGTTACAAATTCCAAAATCACAAAATTGAGTATACATCTAGCAAAATCTGTAAAAAAAGAGAAAAAGATAAATTAATACTTTGTTGCATATCCTTTTGCATCTAGAACAGCTTGTAAACGGTGTGGCATTGAGTTGACAAGAATTTGAGTTGTTTCGCAGGATATTTTCGACCATCCTTCTTGTAATACTCTTTTTAAGTGTTCCTTGCCCCTAATATTGTGTTTTTGAACTGAATTTCCTAATTGTGTCCAAAAATTTTCAATCACATTGAGATCTGGAGATTGAGGAGGGGTGTGCAATTGCAATTTACAATTATACAACAATCATAACCTAATTATTTTAGCTGTATGCTTCGGGTCATTATCTTGTTGAAACAGAAAACTTGACCCTAAACCCAAATTCTAGGCACTTTGTTTTAAATTTCTTTAATATATCCAAATATTTGATTTTGTCCATGATTCCATCAATGGAAACTAAATTTCCCACTCCTTTTACAGACACACAGCCCCATACAACTCCATGCTTGACAGAAGCATTGGTGGTTTTAGGAAGAAGTTCAGAATTGAGCTTTTTCCAAACATAACATCGACCATCACTGCCAAAAACATTGAAATTACTTCGTCACTGAATATTACTTGATTCCAGAAGCCCGAAGTTTTTGAAATATGACTTTTAGCAAATGAAATTCTTCTCTCTCCATTTACTTTGGAAATGAATGATTTTGTTCTGGCTACGCGGCTATTATAATTTACTTTCCAGATTACTCTTCAATTTGTTTCTGCAGAAACACACTTTCCAATTGTTTTTGAAGTAAATGTAGCATTCACCTTAGATTGTTTGCTTCCTCTCGAATAACTCTTCTCTTAGTCGAGACACTGAGGATTTCTTTTCTTCCTCTTCCATGTTTATTAACAATTTGGCTATACATTTTATAGTTTTGGATAATTTTTTGAACGCATCTGTGATTGCGTTGGATTTCCCTTGCAATTTCTTCTAGAGATTTAAAATTTTTAGACAATTGAATAACAAGTTTCAGAATTTCAACATTTGTTTCATTTCTGGAGCTCATTATGATAACCAAAACATTTATTTTCGCTTGGAAATCAATGATTTCCTATTAAAGTAACAAACCTATTTTACTTATTCATTTGAAAATAGATAATAGTAGTGAAGTCGTATATTGTATAAGGTGTATACTCAATTTTGTGACTTTGGAATTTGTAACTTTGACATAAAAATTACTGTAATAAAAATATTATTGATTCCTACGCTTTGTTTTTTAGCCTAATACTTTTGTTAATGTATATTTTGTCGTTCTTATAAATATTAGCCATAAATAGTAATGTTAAGATCAAAAAGAATAGAATTAAAGAAGAAAGAGTATAGTGCATACTCAATTTTGGGAGCCACTGTATATAATTATGTCAAAAATTTGACGACATCCTGAGTTTAGCAAAAGTGCATATAAACCATTAATCAGTTAATAAGTTTACATAAGATTCATCATTAAATTATCTCTGGTCTTTTTTTTTGTTATAATCGCCACTATTTTTAATTTTTCGAATAAATTAAATAAATTAAGGTTTTATCTTAGGATTAACAGATTAGGCATATCAATACAAAATGAAGATACAGAATGACTAAGAGAGGTTTTACCGAAACCAGTGTTCTGCAATTAGATGCGAAGTATTTTTCTATCTTGTCTTGCAATTTCTCTTTCATAGCTACCGCAGCCTTTATAGTTAACTCTAGAAATCGGACATGTTTTTCTGCATTTTGCACGATACTACTTTACTACTTAATATTGCACGTAAATAGAACTATAAGAAATAATCTTTAGGAACATAATTAATTAGAACCTGTTGTTGTGGTTAAAGAGTAAGTAAACGTATTACTTATTTTCTTCAAATGCATGCTACAATGTCTTAATAATTTCAAATCCTAAATGACAAACTAAAAGAATATTAAACTCCATATTGAATTAATGTGACTTTTTTATTCTTTTAGGATATAAAAACATTCTCAGGGGCTGTTTAAAATTAACACAATCATCGTTTATATTCGATCACTTTCATATCAGGAACAAATAAATGAATTTTAAATTTAATTTACTTTTTGGGGAAACAAGACTATATTTCTCAACCTTGTAATCAACAAAATGTGGCAAATTATCCAAATTTTTCTAACCCACGACTATATGGTCTTTTCTCAGATTTTGTAGCCTTTATTAATTTTACGATGCTTTAATCTTAAATTTATATACTTAAATAATTTAAGTATATTTATTTATATAATATTGTTACGCTATTTCAAAAATATTACACATGTGTCTTAGAAATCGGTTTCGTCTTAAGTTTGTACTTCTTAGAAGTCATCTGGTGATTTCAGAAATTCTTCACGATATTTAAAGAAAATCGTTTCACCACGTTAGATTCATTTTTTCTTTAAAATACAATATTTTCGAACTTAAAATGTATAAATAAATATTTATTCAATGAAAAAGTCGTATGGCTACAAGCAGACGATCTGAAAGATAAGAATGTCTTCCTGTCCATGATATTGGACGATTTTTCATAAAATTTTGCTAATTTTTATTCCTTGAAAAGAAGATGGCTAAAAGGATGAAAAATCACTGACAGATGATTTTGATCAGAGTGAAAATTGCATTCAAATGATCTATGATAAGCTGCATTCAGCGTAGCTGTTATTACTTGTATATTATGTTTACAAATTAAATCTTTTAATGTTCTAAAATGAAGTAAACTAGTTATTGAAAAACTTTGTTGATTTTATTCCAATTTTTAAGTCTTTGTTAAATCAAATCTCAGTGTTTGAATTCCGTCATAAGATGGCGCTAATGATATTCATTTTAAATTTCATAAATCCTGAAAAAAGCAAATGACATCAATATTGATTTTGTGAATAATGATAAAAGCAGAGACTTGTGTTAAGAATTCCAATTTAGCGGAGATAGTCTCCCTAATACTTACTCGCATATTCTCTAATAGGTATTATCCCAGATAATACCTTGTACAGAACTGGTATACGACAGATAAGAAATATTATTATTTTGTGTGAATTTAGCATTTTTATTGAATTTACTGTATGATTTTTGGCGATTTTAATGTATGATACCTGGCATGCGGTTAATAGCTTCCGAAAATCGAATTTGTGTTTCAGTTAAATTTTGCCCACCCCAATTGAAGCAAAAATTTCACACAGAACTGCATTTGTAGCCACAAAATTACATACCAAATTTGGTATATTTAAGTCATTGAATTTTTGAATAATCACGTTTAAATGTTTTTGAAAGTACAGAGGATGGTCAATTGCTCATTAGATTTGGCTCAAAACTTGACAGACGTCCATATTATGGATCTTAAATCTGCATTACCAAATTTTATGCATCTAGCTCTCTTCAATTTGTAAATTATCGTGTTAACTTATATTAGGGACCGACTTCCTTTGAATGGAATTTGCTCAAATTTGATAGAAATCTACAAATTTTACGGAAAGATCGAATATCAAATTTCAACCATTTAACTCAAATCGTTTTTTAATTATCTTTGTCACAGGCAGACATTTTCCAAAAATTTGGTTTTTGAGCCTGCGGAGGTCTAAAACGTGGAGATTCGTTAAAATCTCGAATTCGATTTTTTTTTTTACCGTTACTATACTTACTCTATACTACGTATACTAGAAAGTAAAAAAGATATAGTCGTAGTTGCATGTTAAGTTTTTCTTTCTGATATATTTACTCGAATCTCTTTTGTAAACATTTTATATTCTTAATTTTTTTGATATATCGTTAGTTGATCTTACTCAATTTTTTGAGTTGAAATTAAATCACACCATCAGTTTACTGTTTCTGATATGATAGAGGTTTTTATTTAAAATGCATGCGCTCGAATATTTGTTCAGTAGTGCTCATTTTAACATATCATTTCAGAGTAGTGTTTCATGAATCATTTTAATTACGCTAAATTCAAGAAAAAATTTAAAAAATTCCGTTAGCTTTTGGATGTTTGTCATAGGAAAGAGGTTGAAAGTTAATTAATCCTTAGCTACCATTCTTTTATATTGTTTTTATTTTCCAAACTTTTCTTGGTAAACAAATTCCACAGAATAAATTAGACAGGGTTTCTTTTGTACGGTAACGATCTATTCGTTTAGTTTTCTTTAGACTTGTTCAGGGAATATTCAACCACTGAGAAGAAGAGTACGAAATAAATGGAAGAACAAGCATTTCAATTTTTTAGTTATTCATCCACTAAGACATTTTTCTATTGTCCATTTGTTAAGAAGAAATCTTTGAAATGTTTGCTATGAACTTTATTTTAAATTTTTTTGCTACAAATTTACTACAAATCTTTTTTAATTCTCGATTTCAATGATGCAATTAGCTGCAGCTTTTCATTGAAAAGAAAATATTTTCATGCATAGTAAATTAAATGAAAAAAAATTGATTTTTGTTTAGTCGACTGCTTAAGAATTTTTTCAGCTGAATAAATACTTTAAATCGGACAACAGAAAATAAATATTATTTAAAAAGATACTAAGAACATAGAGATACAATACTTTTTGAACGTATTCTACGAAAATAACCTTTGCAATTAATTAGATTCTAGCAGTTTAACCTGAATTTGTCTTACATTTTTCCAGTATAAATATTGTTTTAATTTAATTTTAATAAATCACGAGGAAATAAATCCCTTTTATGAAAGGAAATATAAGTTTTTAAATTACTCTACAAAAATGTCGGAACTTACCTCATTGAGGAGGGATGAGAAGAACTTTGCTTATTTGTTATTTTTTTTTGAAAACAATCCCCCTTCGAGATAGCATGTCTGTTGCAATATACTCCTGTGATATTATATCATATTATTCTATATTCAACAATATTACACAATAATGAGAATATTGTTTAATGTCATACATTTTTGTATAGTATATGTGTGTTGTCTATATAGCCATGTAATTTTATTATCTTTCATGTTTCATAAAATGTAAATACACATTGCAACCATCTTTTTGTTGCCAGTGCTTTCTTTGCAGTTCAAAGTTAGTTTATTTTTTCAGAATTTGAGAATCATTCTTCAATCAAAAATGAACCATGGAGAATGGCGGTATTCATCCGGATGACAGTTCTGTTTCCATTTACAGGTACATTTCTAATTTTTAATCTATTTTTCATTTTAATTTGATGAAATTTATTACATTTTTCGATGAAATACTAAGCCCATTTGGTTGTTTAATCACATTTATGCCTATCCCATATTTACCAGCGTTAGAACGTGGTTATTTTTTCGGAGTTTTCACTTTTGTTTTCATTTTTTAGTATACGCACCTGTAATATACATGTGAAGTAATTTATATTTAACTATTGTCTTTTAAAATTGTTGCAACTTCTTTTATTTTTTGACTTAATTTCGTCGTTTTCGTATTTTAGTAGTTTAGAAGTTAATCTGCCATTTGGAGTATCGTATACTATCTTCTTTATGCTAGTTTTTGTATCTTGAATTTATGGTTGTACATATAATGTTTAACTTATTTATAAATACCATTTTAGATTAAATTTAATTTTATATTATATAAATAATAATAATAATAAAACTGATGAAAAATTCATGGAATTTTGTTTTTAATTTACATAATTACTATTAATTTTGCTTTGAGATTTAAAATACACTGTGATTTAGTTTACATTTTAAATTTTTAATTTGATTTATTACACAACTGTTATAGCTACATTGGAAGTCATAGAAATTAGGTGGCAACGAGCTAAATGAGTAAGAATTTATTTCTTTTTTATATATTGGAAAAATTTTACTGTGTTTTTATTTATTTTATCACACAGGCTTTTCAGTTATGTTTCTTAAATATCATTAGTCAAGCAATCTGTACATAACTTCACCAAACGATAAAATTAAAAATATTTGTTATCTATTATATTTAATACAGAAATCAATTTGATATTAGAAATGAGAATTCTAATCCTCTTATGATTGAAAATAAGAGCTAGAATGTTGTAAGATGTGAAACTAGACATATTTTCGTTTTCTGTTTCATACATATGGAACTAATAATTGCTAGCTGTGTCGTAGGCACAATAGATAGTTTTTAATATATATTAGAGTTCAATTATGCCTAATTTTCACTTTTATTTTTTAAAATTATATGGCAATCTTTCAAGCTTAAGTCAAACACAAACGATCCAAGTTTTCCCATAAGAAGCATTTTTTTTTTAAGATAGAGGACTACATACCAATGTTAAACCATTTATCACCATTATATTGTATATATAATGTATTTAATAATAATACATTTTCACGCGTTTTATTAGCAAAAGTATAATAAGTATATGCCCAAACTTTATAAGCATATAAGTATATTATAAATATATAAGTATGCATTTATAACTTATTAAAATGTTTGTTTGATGATTTGGATGGATTTAAAATACTCAAAACAAATTTTAATATCACTTATAATTCTTACACCTTTAATGCTAAGCTATGAATAGATGATTTTAATAAAATGAAAAAAAGACCTATGGTTACTTATATATTTATTGAATTGCAATTTTTTTCGTGTTATATTTTTTTCGTAGTTAATATTACATTTTTAGTTTAAACAAGGACAAATCTTTCAAATACTTTTTCATAGATTTAACTTCAAGCTTCAATAAACTCCCTACTCTTTCTATCTAAATTTTTTTTCTTCTAAAACTAATACATATTGCTTCACAAGTAATGCTTACAATATTTTTGAAAACGATAGAAGTTACTGGCTTTTAATCGTTTATTTTGATGATTAAAGAATTTTCGTGAAGCATTGTTATTTCTTCCCTAGAAAGGTAATCTAAATTTCAAATGCATTTTAAATAATCTATATCGTATATTTATTTTCAAACGAAAGTCGTTTCTTCCGTGTAATGATGCATTAGAATATTTAGGATGGTCTATGAAATATTCTAATGCATCATTACACGGAAGAAACGACTTTCGTTTGAAAATAAATATACGATATAGATTATTTAAAATGCATTAGAAATTTAGATTACAATGGTATTATGGTTAGACGATTTTCTTTCGGGAAACGAACTTCCACTTTTATTTAACGCTGAAATTCAAAGATCATACTGGAGTCGGATAACAGTTTTTGAGAAGTATCTCATTTTATCAGAAGGAAATAATTTTCAGAATACAAGGGATGATTGTTTAGGTTATTTTGAAAAACAACAACGAATTAATCATCATAAAGAGATGAAAGTTCAGAAAATGTTAATGAAATCAAGGTGTTAATCTGTTAATTTATATCCGTTTTTAAATTGTTTTCATATTGTTTTTAGTTTTTATAACGTTTCATTGTATTAGTTTCGTTCCCAATTCTTTTTTTCTTTTTATTTAAATCTTTCTAAAATTTAAAATATTGAAATTCTTTATTCATCCCCTCTTTTCTTCTTATCTGATGGGCATTATATTCGAAATATATACAGAATGAGTCAAGCATAATGTAATATTTTCAGAACTCACTATACAAAATATAATTGTTATATTTATTGGAAAGATGCGTATTTCAAATGGTTTTTTATATATTTGATAAATTTCAAATTTAATCACCATAGATGCTCAATGTGAACTGCTTTTGTTCTATTGCATATTTACAGTTATCAAATAGATTCCGGCACAAACTCCTATAGCATATTTCTGTGATAACAACATTAGATGTAATATGGGCTAAAATATACGAAATTCGCTGGACAACAAAACTCATATAAATGATATTTTTTTGCAAATAACCACAAAAAAAAAGGAATTGTAAAGTGCGATTTGAGTGTACAGGAAGAAATACATTCTGTATCACTCTCAGTTGAGTGGTCAATCTAACGACATGAGGATATGGTATTGAAATAATATTCGCAATCTGAGTAATATCATTCAACCAAATTTGAACAGACGTAGGAATTCGCCTTGAGAGGAATTTTAGCAATCAGATTTATCAAGATTGAAAATCAATCTCATTCATTGGATTTTAAATATGTTTATAACTTTTTTCGAGAGAATTAATAAATGTTAAAGTTTCAATGTTTTTTTTTTAAATCAGACAAAGAGCCGAAAGTAAATATAAGTTTCGAAAACTACAACTAGACCATCAAATATCGTTGATGAAACTAAGAGACATTCTTTTAAAAATAATATATATAAATATAGAAGAAATAATATTAATTGCAATGCTTATATTAGAGATTCAGATTCGTTTAAATTTAATCAAAAATTCTTCATATTTTTTGAAGCAATATTGATAAAAGTTGTTTATTTATTTAAAAATGACAGAATAAGATTTGAATTTGAGTCCAAATTTCAGTAGTTAGATAATTTGAAACTATTCAAAGTGCTTGATCACTTATAGGATTTTAAAATGAAAGTTGGATTTATTGTAATATTTAATGTGTATGGAACGAAGATTTTAAATTATTTTTCGAAATAGTGGAATGCCACTCGAATGTTAGGAATTATAAATTACAGTTGTTTGATGAGTTTCTTATAAAACAAAGAAAATATTTCAAAGATTTGCTAAATTTACGTTGAGTAAATTTAGCATTTAAAAATTAGCATATTTAAAAGTTCATGACAAGTATTTTGTAGCACTGGAATAAATAACTTCCAATAATTTTTAATCGAAGGAAGGAGATTTGTAATCCGGATTCAGCGGTAAATTTACCAAGAGATATTTCTGCGTATCATCCTGATTTACGTATTGATGATATTGAAATAACCTCTTTGGGGTAAGATCTTTGTGCATTTGTTCCATCTCTTTTATCACAATTTCTTACGAAGATTGCAGGCCACAGTCGTTTAAATTGCAATGTTTTTCTGCCATTGATTAGCTTTTTATGACTGAAATCGCAGGACGTTTTTATAAATCTACAATCCCAGATTACTTCTTACATATGATAGGAAAAAACTCAGCCATCATGACTGCTGACATTAACAGCAAATTCTCTTCGTTTATCTTGCCTTGTTGGATATTAATTCTACAAGTGCAGTCTTGTGCGAATAGACTTTTGTTACTATGTGACGGAGCTTATCTCTATACTTTTTAATGCATTTCATGAATTCCCTCTTAAATTTAATACTATTTCATGAAAAAAATATTTCCTTTAGTGAACATTAAAATATTTCCGGAATAAACGAATCTATTTAAATATTAAAAGGGCGTCAGACAATTTGCTTAGCATGCGTAGTCAATAAAGATGGACTAGTCTTTGTCTACTATATTTTATAAAATAGTTACACGAGGTCACATTCTTTAGAAAGCTCCTTTCAGTTAATTTAACGAAATATTTGTTTGGATTTATTTTTCATTTTCTTGTTTCAGATTTGCAAAGAAAGTTAAGGAAGTCAAATCAATTTCATTAGTAGAATGAAGAATGAAAACACATTTTAAAAAGTCTTTTCTGATTGATTTCTGGACTTAAATTATTCTAAAGTGAGTTACATAAAAGCTTAGGATTGCTCTTTCTTACTTGATCAGAGTAGTTTTATGTTTTCAACACTCCTCTATAGAAAATTAAAAAAATCACTATCTAACCAGTTTCGTTCACTATCTTCCAGTATTCATTCGAAACTTTCAAGTACAGGAGATGTTATCAAAAATAATTCTAGAATAAAATGGAAAATAAAAATTTAATATAGAAAGAGAAATTAGATTTTTTCATTTGTGTTTTATTTTTATGACATCGAAATCTGCCTTGAACCTTGCTTGGATGAAATTCAATCAATTGCTTCGAATGTATTTCCTTCTCAAAGTCCACTCCTTTCTTCCCATGCTGTAAAACATTGCTAAATGTTTCTCCGAAAATACTAAGAAAATTCAAAATATATTACAAAATATATACAAATTTCTCCAAATTACTAAGACAATTCAAAATATGTCTTAAAGAGAACAAAATATAAAAAATGTCAAATCACCATTAAATAAATCTCTTGTTTTAACAGAAATCGAATAAATATTGATATCAAAAAAGAAGATTCAATTTAGAGAAAGATTAATTTTTCAAATTATAAAATTACTTTAATACTTAATCAATAATTTTTTATTCAAAATGAACACTTGGTAGACTCAGCAACAATCATATTAAATGTTAATAAAAAAATCTTTAAATTAGAAACATTAATTAAATATTTTTTCATTTGATATTTATTTTTATTTGATATTCAGTCTTACTTTAAAGATAGGTAATACTGAACAATTATTAAAAGTCAACATTCATTGAAAAATATAAATTGATTGATTACTCTAGATTTTCTGAAATCTTAAAGCTCAGTTTAAGATATTTTAAAACCAACCAAACATATTTTGTAGTTTTATAAAATGCTGTCAAGAATCTGAATTTTTTTAAATGTCTTTTTTTTATTTAATTGTCAAGCAGTATGAACAATATTTTTTCTTTCATGCATTCAGTCATGCATTTTTTTATGTATTTCTAACATACATTCAGCTTGACTAATAATCATTTTTTTCATAATTTATTTCCAATTTTCTGCAAATTTTATTAAAAATTTCATCAGAATTATTTATTTAATTTCTAGGCTAATCAGAAAAACATTTTTTTTTGTTAATTGTATTCTTTATTCAATGTGTAAAATAAGCAATATTATATTGTAAATTTTAGTTTCAGCTTGATAACTGAGAGGTGTATATGTATTTATCTTTATGCATAATAAAAATGAATATGTATTTGCGTGTGTATGTGTTGGAAATCAATAGGTCAGACCAAATGACCTAGATTACTAACCTTAAAAATACATACTTTGAAGTGTAGAAATGAGCAACTACGAGCTAATTTTTAAAACTAATTTAATTAATTAAAAATTAAACTGAATTTTGACGTTTATCCGTGATTCAGTCCGAAAATATTAGTTCAAAAATGTTTATCGCATCACTTTCAAGTTCAATATATATATTCAATAATGCCAATGCTTTAATCGATAAATTTTCTATTTTTGATGATTTTTTAAAAATATTTTAATTATATTTTCCAACAATATACTTCGCGCACTATGCTTGGGAAAAATTAGCTTTTATCATCGCGTTGCTATCATGAAAAAAAAAAAATTCAAATTCAAAATTTAAGTTAACTCTTACTGCAGACTAAACTTAGGAAAGTATAATGCTCAGTATGTACTTGTATGGGATAGAATAAATATGAATGAGATATTTTCTAAATAAATGAATGCGAGAAAAGGTTTTTTTTGTGACTTTTTATATTAGAGGGGCAAAAATAAATAAATGTTATATAAGTGACTTAAATAAAGGACAAAAATTTGAAATCGGAAAAACAGTTGTGCAATGAAATTGTAACTGTTTTGGATGAATGATATACTGAACATTGAAAATGTTTCTGTACTGGACTGTTCTGTACTGTACTGTAAATGTTTCTGTTTCAAATTGAAAATGTTTCTGTACTGGATGAAATGATAAAGAATAGTAAATTGAAATGTTTATATATATAAACAACCTATATTTTAAATATCCTGATTTAAAATATTTTTGTTACTTATCTCTATGATTTTTTTGTCGTGTCTGGAGCTTTTTGATTTATTTGTTGATATGGTCTTATGGTATCTTCGAGATCCAAATTACATTCAGAGAGTTTTGCTTTACGCAACTCAAGTCACACCGCGTCTGACACCAGCCTTGATACTTACTGACAGAAAAGATAAAAAAAAAGAGGGGGGGGGGAGATGACAGCTTGATTTAGAAGTCTTGCCAAGAAAGTAAAAAGCCATGTAACTGGGAGATTTGGATCTCCACTGTTCGAGTTGTATTTCATGGTACTAAAAAGGCCTATTTATTTTTATGAGCTTTAAAGGCAAAAGAGTTTTCGTAAATTTTACGATATTATTTCTTTCTTGCTGATGACGGATATTATATTATTTCTATTGTATATTAATTTGGCAAGGAAGTTATTGTTTAATACTAAACATACCATAACCGGTTAAATGACCGATTATGAACTTTTGCATCGAAAATGCGCATATCAACTTATCGCTTTTGCACATTTGCGATTTTTTTCTAAGAATTATATACAATTAATATTCTATTATTTTTTTATTTCTATTTTGTTTATTTTGAGTAATATTTGAGCATACTGTTATCTACCACAACCGGTCATTTGACCAGGTGAACAATTTATTGCTTTATAAGGTTATTGGATCAGAAATTATGATGTAATGCGTATTCAACATATTGTGTTCAGTTATCTGCACATTGATTTAGCTGGCACAAATGCCTGGATTTTGTACAAGCACACGACAGACGAAAGTATCTAAAGACAAAATTCTTTAATCCATTTGGCAGTAGAACTTGCCGCCGATTTCTGAGAAGTCCGTGAACAATTAAAAGAGCAAATACAAAGCGATTGATGCTTAAACCTATTAGAAATTCTTATCAGCGTAAGTCATGTCAAATAGGATATTGTAACGAAAATTAAACCATAAAAATTTGTTCTAAATGTGAAAAATATGTTTGCGGAAAATGTACGATGGAAACACCCTGTATATGTAAAAAATGCGATAAGCCATGAATTAAAAATTCTTATTCTTTGCGTTTATAACCGATAGAAACTGACAATATACAATTTTGTTTAATTATAATGAAGTTAATTTTTTATATCCTTTCTAACATTCACATTTCATACATTCAATCAGGAAACATAAAGTCCATTTGACCGGCAATGGTAGAAATAGGTATGTATTAAATGTTGGTATGTTTAGTGTTAAATCCATTATTTTGTTGAAGTTATGGTTCTAAGGGGTCAATTGTGCATTATGATTGAAAAACTTGGCTTATATTTTCAACGAAATATTAATTATTTTATTTCAGTTACTAAATAAGTTTATATGAATTTTAATTAAACGAATTAAATACTTATATAAATGAATCAAACAGATATAAAGTATGAATATTAATAAGCATTACGATTATAAACTATGTTTCTAGTTAGTCTCAAACAGTTATAAATTCTTCAGGATAATAAGGTGAAAATTTAGAATACTCTCACACACTTCACTCTCCAAGAACGATTTACGCAGAACTTCTCAAAACTATGACAGGGCAAGCATGTATGTCTGACGCTTAAAAATTAATGACTACCTACATCCATTCATCAGATGCATGTAAACACATTCAGCGTACTGGCAAATCACATCTCACCATCCAGAAGTTTAATAAATGATCATGGCTTTAGAAAATAAGATAATATTGATAGCGTCATGTTTACGTAGAAGGAAAAATGATGTTCAAAGTTTAAATTGATTAAGCTTTCATATTCTTTATAAATAAGGTTTCAAAGTGAAAATAATTTAAAATTTACGTTTTATGTATTGTTATTACACTGCTTAATGCATTTAAAAAGTAAGGTTTAATGTCTCATTTACACACATTTAGCATTTACGGCACTTAATCTCACTTTTCTTACGATTGCATAAGAACAGTTGTTGTACCAGCTTTTAAATATGCAAAGATTCAAATTACGGTTACAGCTAAGCTATAAGATTGCAGATAATATATAGGTATGGAAAACGTCATAGCCGGAAATTCGGTGGATAACAGGTGGACAATCACTGAGATTCGTATCCGAGGTTTTACTGGTTAGGTGTGATTCCATAAATTCTCACAGACGCTTAAACATTCACATTTCAAATTTTTAAAATGTGAAAAATTTTAAAGAAGGAAAAAAAAAGCATGCTTATTCAGAGAAAATGAATTTTCTTCAAAATTAAAGGTGCGGATTCAAAACAAGAAATTCTATTGGGATTCAGAAAACCATTTGCACTTCATTTCAGGAAACTAGTTACATTGTTTCACAGTCAGAGAAGGAAAATTTATTGGATGTACGATAAATAAAACATTCTCTTATACTGTTTTAAATTCTTTTAATTTTTGAATTCCCCAATTCCTTTCTTCAAAAGAAGAAGTGACTAGAAAGTATTTGAATATTATTCCTAATTCATAAGTGATATTTTTAAACGTGTAACATTAGAAATATGTATACAGTTGTATGAAAAAATATCTTTTTATTGAATCTTATAAAAATTCTAGAATAAAGTAATCAACATTTTCAAAATTAAAATTAATTTAAGTGTTGCATAGTTAATTTTGAAAAATTCGTTAATTAGTTATGCTGAATAAATTATTTTTCTTCATGTTGACTAATTAGATATATAGATATCAGATACATCACAAAATATTTAGCTACATTTAAATTAAAAATGCAATTTAATAATATAAGACAACATTTAAAAGAACATATATTTAATTTAATTTATAATAACCAAGTGTATAAAATCATTTATTTTCGAAAGATAGGATTTAATTAAAATCTTTGGAATAAAACGTATCTGTTTTTAATGCCATTCTCTAGGTTTTTATGGTAGAAATAACAGAATTTAAATTTGTAACAAATAAATCGATTTTTTTCCTTATCGAAATGAAAAATTTTCTGCAGCATAATACTAAATTGAAATTAATCGCTCATATTTTTTTTAAAATGCGTTTTCAAAATCCTTTTATAAATTGTAATTTGTGCTTACAAGCAATTTTTTTTCCATATAAATACTTAGAACTGCGAGAGGTAAAATTTTTCAATACAGTTTAGAAGAACAGCCATTGATGAATTTTTCAAACATTACTCTGAACTAAATTCATCATACGTAATGAAATAAAAATATTTAATTTTTAATTTATAAGCAATTTAATCCTTTTGACAGGTTAATTTTCTTTGTGAGTTTATAAATACATATCCTTAAACATTTATATTTTCTAAGTAAAGCTTGTTCATATCGTATTAGATATACTGCAAATGTGAATGCATATTTTGTTTCTTCATGCAAAGGATGATTAAATAAGACCACTTTTAATTATTCTATATTTTCAATTTTTATAAACCCCCTATTCTCAAAATAAAATGAAGAAATATTTTGCATGATTCCAATTAAGTCAAGAATTTAATTATATAAATTGAATAATAATAAAGTAAAATCATGTAATTGATTTTCAGGATTCTTCTACAAAATATACTATTAAATACAATCAAAAAACAAATGTAAAGGTTCATAAATATTTAAATACTATCGCTGAGTTTCAGTTAAATTTTGATTTCATGATCTGATGCTAATTAGTTCCTATATAAGATAATTTTATTAATTTAAATAAACTATTTAATCTTTATATTTAAAATATAAACTTTCGTAAATCGCAGGTGTACATTTTTTATTACTTTTAAACAATTTTCTAGGTTAATGTGATAAAAATAATTGTTCACTAAAAATAAACATTTTTGTAGTTTATTTTTTATATAATTGTTCCATTTCATTCCCTTATGATTATGATAAATGAGAAAATAAGAATATTTTAAGCAAAAGACAGAAGACCCTTTGCACTCAGATGGTGCCTCTGACTCTCCATTCAAGAAGGTGCATTATTTTGACATTTTCTTTATTTATTTTTCAAATTTAATTGTTAAAAACGCCTACATAATGGTTAAAAGACGTAGATTAATTTGTCAAAGAAATTCGACTTAAAACAATTATGTTTATTAATTTTTTATAGCTTTAAAAAATCCTTGTATTAGGTGAATAATTACACATAGAATTACTTTTCCGAGTGCAAAGAGGTATTAGCTTTTGTTATATATAAATTTGTTGCATTTTGTTCAAATTCTGTTAGCTTTAAACTATTTCTAATGATGAAAGTTTGGAACAGTGTTAGCATACGAATGTATGCAGTTCTCCAATTTACCAAACAAGTCAATAATTGACATCTTGCTCCCGGGATAAATTGGGGAAGTTAGTTTCGGTGTGTATTCGACAAACAAAGAATTGCTTTCACCTCTAATGATCCGAGCACGGATCTCTGTTTAATGGACTCTTCAACCGATTGTCTGCTTTAAACGAAGCTGCCTCATTTCTGAGTGGAATCATTCTTTTACATTTTCTTTCTTGTTAAAAACGTAATTGCTCAGTTATCTTTTGCAAATGCTTTTTTATTGATTCCTTAGTAGAATTGTTAATTTTTGGATTTCAGATCTATCTCTGTTGAATAAATTTTGAATATTCTATAATATAACATAAAATAATATATGCTGATGTTTACATTGATTCTTCTTTTGACTTGCTAATGATATTGTTTTAGAGATAGGTGACTATGTTGAAAAATCTATTTTTTGTGGAATTGTGAAATCTTTCATTTAATATTCTTAATTTTTAACAGGTTTCTTTAGAAAAGCGTTAAAATTTAGCTTCTAAGTCTATTTTGTTAGGAAGTTAACCAGGTTTTTATATTTAAACGTTTACGTTTAAATGGCATTTTAGATGCTTTATTTTCTCAAATTTTAATCTTTGATGGAATTTTCTTACGAAAAAAACTTATAAATTAAAAAATAATTAATATTTTTTTGTTCAAATTTTGTATAATAATTTCTCAATATATTTTGAAGTTCCTGAACTAGAGAATAAGTAATCTACCAATTTAGAAATATTTTATAGTTGTTTTAGTGCTTCCCAATGTGAAAAAAAAAATGAAATTTCCGTGTTATTTATCATTTGAACCTCATAATTTAAAGAAGCGATAAAAATGCAATTTATATTTTAGTTCTGGAACTAGATAATACATTCCTTAAGCTATCTACAAAATTTTAAGCTAATCATTTTATAAACCTCTAAATTAGAAGAATTTTACTTTATATCTCTTTTTAGCCAAAAAACCCATTTTTCCCAATTTTTTTAAAAAAACCGTTTGCCGCTTAATTGATGTATTTTAATTTTAAAGATGATTTTACAAACTGTTTTGTGCAAATATTCAAAAATATAAATATTTTCTAACATTTTCCTAAAACATTCATCCCGAATATAGTCACATACCTTAATATTCGTTTGAGAAATTTCGAATTTCTATAAAATGAAATATCAATTCCTTTTTTGATTTGCTAATTGTACTATTTCAGATTAATATTTGTTTGGTAAATTTCGAATATTCTATGATATAAAGAGAATAATACATAGTTGCAAGAACATTATTTGCCCATACTAGTCTTAGTGCCATTTCTAAATATTTTTTATTTTCAAAAATAATTATTTCTTAAGGAATTTAATTAAACTGGGAAAATGAATTTTCAATGAAAAAATGTCAATAAAATTATCATTTAAGCATATGCAAAATAGCAACATAAATGTTGTTGTGTCTTATGGCACTTTAAAAGCCCGATAATAGAACTGTCAGCGATTTAAGCTGAGTAAGCGTCTCTTGTTTTTTGAGTAGCGCCAAGAGTACGACTTAGCTACTTCATGCGTCACACTCGCTTACACAACCCCTTTCTACAGGGAGGCAAACTCACACACCTCACAGATAGAACACATAAGAACAACAACCATACCCGAACCGGGACTCGAACCCGTGAAGCCTAGATCACTGGAAGATGCGCTACACATATGCCTTGACGCCGGCAGCAACATGGTTATTTTATACCTATTGTCATATTATGTTTTACGGGCGTTCAGGAGGAATATTATAGAATAATAGTCTTTTCATCCAAAAATAAAGCTATCCGAACAACGGGAACAGAAAACACACACACACACACACACACACTAGGCATGGCGTCTTCCAGGACGTAGCAATGTGAAACAGTATTTGAAAGAATTTAAAAATGGGAGATATGGTCATGGAATTAAATACAATATATGTATTAACTTAAGAATCCGCTTAATCTGGCTCCCCGCTTAATCTGGCTTAAGAATCTGTATTAACATGATACTTGCCGTCGTGATTAGTCGAATTTCTTCTATAGCCTTCCTTTCATGAATATGAATAGAACATAATTCCTAAATCTTTGTGCATAATTGTAATCCGTGAGATTTTCAGAAAATTGATTTGGAATAGTAATCTACGATAAGTTTGAATAATTTCTTATTTATGCATGCATGCAAGATTATAACCCCATCTTTACATAATTTAATAGCAAAACAAAATTACAAAACTAACTAGAATTATAGAACAAACATCAATAGCAAAACAAAATAACTAAAATTATTATATGATTTATTAAAATTTAATTTAGTTTTTCACTGCAATATTTAATAAAGCCTTTTAGATGTTTGGTTTCTAAATAGTTAAAAAAAATGTTATCTTCATCTTTCCTTAAAAAGCGGTACTAGATTCTGCGAATATGTATTTAATATTTTACTTATCAAAATCATTAATTTTTTTTCTATTTTCTGTCTGCTTTTCTTTCTTATTAAATGTTCTGTATAGTCATCACAATATTATGAAGCAGCCAATGTTTTTTCAATTAATTCTTCAAGTGTTAGTTTAGGAATCGAAGATATGCATGTTAAAATAAATGGAGATAAATAACTTTAAATAGAAAGAGAACGTATAATGCTAGATTAAAGATTCATTTTTTCAACAAGTTAATTAATATTTTTACTAATTTCAAAATACATTTGTTTGACACTAAAATGTTTGATTGGTGATACAAAAATAGATTTTTTTTTGCCCAATATTTGTTTGCATATATATTTAGCATAAAGAAATTATATCTGTCTTATAATTAGACTCTGAATGATTACATAACTTATACGGTTAGTCTCTGAATATATAATTATACTAAATGCAAAAATTTGAGAAAGGCATGAAATATACCTCTCAATATGTAAATTCTGGATAAAAAAAAAGCAAAAAAAAAAATCGAAATTTTGAAAATCATTTATTTTAGTTTCCATTTTTCGTATAGATATGTAAGGATTGAGTGCGAAATATTCAGATGAATTTTCTTGGCTTATTAAATAAAAAATAAAATAGCATCGAAGTATCTATTTTTAAAGGTTTCAGAGAAAAACGGTGAAATGAACTGTAGTCATAACATTTTTGAACAAACAAAATACAAAAAAGTTAATATAATAGACCACAAAATAAAAGAAATATTTTCTCTGTAAAGCAGGCAAATGGCAATGTCATATCATAAATCTTTATTATTTTACTATACAATCTTTATCGATTGTGAATGGACTATTCTAGACACAGATAGACAAACATGTTTATTCAATCTGAATATTTCACATTATTCAGAATCTATGAATATATTAGAAGCAATCATTTTAAAGTGAATCGATCGAAACATTTTTCCAACTAAGCGATTAACTATATAATAAACCTATTGTCTAGACAGCAGTGTTTTGTTTATTATATTGTAGCTTACGGAATCTGACATGACCTTCTAATCATTGAGTTCAGATGTAAATGGAGGGAGCTAGTTGCTTATTTCTTCTCAAAATGAACTTACCCAGCATGAATGACGTGAATTGTGGTGAATCTTAGAAAATACCTTTTTTGATGACATATCGCGAATCTCGGAATATTCTAAAAATACCGAGCAACCACTTGTTTCTAGGTTTTAGGTTGGTAACATATTCTGAAAAATCTCTCCCCCCCCCCCCCCCGTTTTGCGACTATCTTTTTTCGAAAATCAAGCACTGATTTCTTTTTCATAACGCCAATAGCAAAGTTTGCTGATTTAAGTCATGTTTTTTTTATAAACTTTGTTGTCCTGCATTAATTAAATCTGGTTATTTTTCTTCTTTAACTAAACATTTCAATTCGTTTATTTACCTAAAAATATCTTTTAATTTTACAAAGTATGTTCACGAATTTTTCTATCATTGTATCAAATACCATTTATAAAAACAGATTATAGAAAAAAACCTTATCTTTATTTTTTTAAAATACTGAATACATATTAGTATTCATGTTCAAAATCTGTGTTTATATATTATCACTATTCATAATATTAAGTATATAAATTTATAGAATCTTAAACTGTAAATTATTGATTTCTTGTGCGATTTTGTTATTTATTATCGCAATTATTTTTTTTAAAAAAATTAAACTGTTGAGAAATCATTGTGGAAACAAAAGTAAATATTTTTTTGGGAATCGTAAATGTGTTGATTTTAATACAAAATAATAAGGAAATTCGAAAATTTATACGAAAACTGTGATTAAGGGTATGTGCATGCCTTTTCATAAAAGTTGATATCCAGACAAAGATTTGATCTGTAAAGATAGCATTTATATCTTTCTTTTAAATCTTTACAATATTCACTATTTTCTTTTTAATTGAAATAAATAAAAGGATTCAATTATTATTTGAACATTTATGAAATTTTACTATATAACATTTTCAATAAAGCAAAGGTTTCCTTTTCATCATTTCATTAAAAATGAAGATTTAATGCCGTTCATAGGAAAATATTGTTTGAATATTTATGGTAAAAAAGGAACTAAATATTAAAAATAACAAGAAACTTCACTTACAGTAAAATAATTGTTTTGTTTTTTATCAGTCAATAATATTTATATATACACTTGTGTTGGAGATACAAAAGTCACGCCAAACTTGTAGCCAAGTGCGTGCTAAACATACGATATAAAAATAAATCAAGCAGCAAAATATAATGCATTTAAATGAAGCTTAATATCCAGTTAACTAAATTAAATACAATAACTAAACCAAACGATGAAATATTTTTCATCTATAACATCAAAATTCCTGTTCTATCCAAGTTATTAAATTTTAAATTGATTTAAAATGGATATAAACAGAATATGATTATTGTCCATATCTGTGAAATAATATCAGATTATTCTTGGAAGCTTTTCCTATGCACCCAATTGCACAGCAAAAACGCATTATGATGCGAATAAGTTTTAAAATTTCACAGTTAATGACGACAAATATTCTGCAATTAAAACGTAATGAAGAATGCGGTTACAGCAAAAGCAAAGCCTAACCTCAAGTCACCTGATTTTATCTTGTCTTACACCGGAGAAGGATTGCAATTTCTACACTTGTTATTTCTATTATTTGCTGAAAAACACGATTGCAACAAGATCATTTGTTCAAGTCAGAAAGGATGCATGGTTGTTTCGATCTCTTATCAATGGCTGTTATTTTTAATTCGACAATGTTTACATGTTGGAAGTATCAATATATTGGTTCAAATCTCTTTACAAGTTAAATCTTCAGATTTACTTATATGTTACATTTTGGAAGTTAGTACCTTCCGGATAATAAATGCTTATTAAGAAAGATATTTTTAAAATTTTAATATAGTTTCACATAAAAAATTTTATTAGATTTTTTCAGCCATTTTGGAAAGTTAATCCAGACTAAAATTAGTTTCTAAATACATTCATACTATATTACCATTTTAATGATAAATATTTATTTCCATGAATTCTTTTCTCTAAATTCTAATATTGTTTTAACCCATTAACTGCCAATGATTTTTGAAGTGTTTACCCAGATAAATTATATGTAAAAAGAAGTGTAAAAGTATAATTGTATCTAAATTATACTTTGTTCTGAAAATATTTGATATTTTTTGGAAAAGAATGTGGTTATAAAATGATCAAGATAATCATTTCAATAAAAAAACAAAATACTAAGATATCTTTATTATAATCTCTAAATAATATTTGTTTTGCGATATTTCATAATAATGTAAAAACCAAACTAAAAATACATGCTTCAAATATGACAATTCTGTTCCGTTCAACTTACAGACGAATTTCAAATTTGTTCGCTTGTTGTAAATAGACGAAGCAGAGAATTTAACTTTTTGTTATACATAATAATGATTGTTATGTATATAAAATGAAATTAAACTGTCAGATGTTACAAATACATTTTTGAAGCCGAGTAATGAGTGTAAAATACCAAAATCCCCGAATGGGGATTGTGGAAGTTAATGTATTTTTCACTGGATTTATACTCGTGTCTTATGAGAATAAGAGGTAGTCTATTATTTTATGCAAAGGCAACAGTCGAAGAGCTATTTCTTTGCGCTCAATTGCTGAATACTGTATTACCTGAATGATTCCTAATGTAAATTGAAATTTAAAATTATAAATCTATTTAAAATTTTTGTAAGTTAAAAAAAAGTCAAAATTTTGAAAAAAAGATTCTTAAATATATTATTTCTAACTTTAAAAGCTCTGTCTATAATTTATTTCATGCACATTTGTTAATTTGAAATTTAAAATTTCATGTACTCAAAGAAAAAGTACAAAGCTGTTTGTTTTCGTACAATGCTTTAAATTTATTCGTCAAAATAAAGAATTCAGTCAGCTGATCGAAATGCTATGGAACTAATAACTTGAGTGCTTGAAAACAAGTGAGCTAAATTACTGAATTTGCTTAAATAATTTTTAATGTAGCTAAAAATATCTTTATGGGAATCTGTTGAACAAACATGAATTTAAAGAGATATATTAGATAAGATATATATAAAAGAATCAAACAGCTTGTGCCTGAAATGAAATTATTTTCCTCTCGAATTGTCATACTTTTGAAAAATGATGAGAGATTTCCAAGTCAATTTCCTTTATTATTTTATAAAAAATAAAATAAAAACTAATCAACAAAAATGCAGTGGACTTTAGTTAAAATTTTAGTATCTTCATGTAAAAAAAATCACTTAAGTTCAAATTCAAATAATGTTCTTTCAGAATTTCAATAATTTGTTTATTTTTCCCTTGAGGACTAAACTATTTTAAATAAATAAATAGTAAATCATAGCATATTTTTCTTTACTTATTTTAGCCATTTTTTTTGTTCTGTAATCCAACTAAATCTAAGTTTTACATAATAACCCAATTTACAGTCAATTCTGCTTCTTGGATATTTATTTTATTTTATTATATTTTTATGATACATTTTTTTCGCTTTAACACTTTTTTTTAAATTGATACATATTATGATAGAAATATTATGCTATAATTTTTTTAATCTTCTATTCAAAAATGTTAATGCTTCATTTCAGCAAAATATTCTTTTTTTATATACAAATTTGGCTTCAATTTCACTTATTTTTATTATAAATATTACGAAATTATAATATTGTAACATTTTAATAAGGGTTTGAAAGAGATAATAAGTCACGTTTCTTACATTAATCTGCATTTTATCAGGTTTCTAATATAGTGTCAAAAAGTAGCTTAAAAATAATTTATCATTATTTTTCTTTATCTTTGATTTGAAAAAGGAACCATTTTGTTGCATTACATTTAAAAGATTGCATTCAAAGACTTTCCGATAATACTTAAATTGATTTATGAAGTCCACAAGCTTTCAATATAATGAATGTTTGTTTTGCTTATTCCGGAATGCTACTGTTCCCTTCGTAATATTTTAAAGGCTTTTTAGGTTGTGTGGGAGCTGTAATGAAATTAAGAATTTAGTCCAAAAAAGAATACAAACATTAAATCTTATATAATTTAATTTTATTTAAATGTATTTAAGGCTAGTATACTTACATCAGTTTCTATTATCATGATTGTAATGTTAGATCATTTCTGTATAAAATCAATCCATTATATTCTGTATTTCCAGTCATGTTGCTAATTTTTACTTAGGAAGTGTTATTTAAAAATCCTTACTGGCAGTGGACTGATGGGACTGAGGAGAAACAATCGGTTTTGCCATGAATCTTTGGTATATTTTAGCTGAAAATATGGTGAATACAGAATTTTCAAATGTATTATCGTTTGTTAAATATAAATTTGTAGAGAATAAAATAACGGATGGTGACATTTTCGCGTCTTTGAAATTAAGTATCAGAATAGTTTTTATATTATTTTAGAGTGAAATTTTATATAATTAAATATAAAATTCAAATATTTATAGACCAGAAACTACTTAAGTGAAGTACAATTAACAATGCTTATATAATTTAATATATCAAGCGCTATTGTATATTCGTAAATAAATTCTTAACCTTTTACACGTTTTAAAATTGCTTTCAGCGATATGTTTAACGATTTATATTTTTAAGTGCTGATTTCGATGAAAAATTAATTTGGAATGAAATATTTACTTCCAAAAGGAAAACGCCATATTTTGATTAATTTTTTATTCTTACTGAGTTAATGGAATTTTTAGATATTGAATATAATTCAGAGGTGATAAGTTTATGCATTTTTATTGATGTGACTTTTGAATGTTTTTTTTATACAACCTATGATGAACTTTTATTTTAAATTTAACTCATCTACTAGCTGCAATTTATATAAGATGTATGTAAATGTTCTTCAATTTAAAATCTTTTGACGTTTTATTTAATATATTTTACAAAATTCTATATGTTGAGATCATTCAGATAAATTAGGTCTTTTTTAATAATTCATACAGTAAGTATTTTATCGTTTCTTATCAGTCAAAATCAAACGTTGATTCAAAGGGATTATGTCCCTCTTCTTCTTGCGTACAGCCGACCACCCCGCCAGCACTGAACGTAGCAGTATCGACAGGATTTGCTGTAGCCGACTGCTATCTTTAGCATTGTCCATCCTTGCATTGACCGATTTGTCAAACTGACATTCTCTTCGAGCTAATTGGCCACAAAGTGGTCAATTACTGTCCTTCTTCCTTATCTACAAACTCTCAAATAATTGGTAAAAAACTGACAATTTTTGACATCATGTCCTTCAGAGTTTTAAGATTACCTGGTACCATCAGTACTGTACTTAAGTCATTATTTATAATTTTCAGATTTTTTCTTAACTCCCAGATTTCAATACATTCCTTTAAATAGTGGTAAACAGTACCGATTCCTCCACAAATGCATTTATTGCCCTGCATTCTTCCAAATCTTTGGAAATATGCAGGAAATCCCCCATGTCCTGATATAATTTGAATTATCAGTGGTATCTTCTTATTTTTATTTCAGGATTAGGAATAAAATCGAAAGTTACTCTTCCGTTTTTGGACATATTCCATCTTTCAAACCATTGTAGCTTTATTTCTTCTCTTAATTCCCATTTTAAGACACCATTTTATTTGGGGACAACCATATCAACACCCTCTTTCTGTGCCGCCAACTTTGCATATTGATCCGCCATTTCATTGCCATATATCCCAATATGGGCCTTAACCCAATTCAACTCTATCCACTTGTTAGTTTTTATACTTTTTATCGTTTCTTTTATCGTCCGTATTTCCCTATTACAACTGTGAGATGATTGTATGGCTTGTAGGACTGACAGAGAATCTGAAAAAATTGAGCACTTCTGTCCGTCCTCCACCCTTTCACAATATTCGATGGCTATCTTTAAAGTTTGTACTTCTGCCTGGAAACTTGTGGCATGGTTCGATAATTTCACAAGACTTTTATCGATCTCTTTCCCATAGTAGTATACTACTATTGCAGCTCCTACTTTATTTTCATCTTTTGAACCATCTGTAAAAATTTCTATTCCATCCATATCTGGGATTTTCATTTGAAAACCATGAATAAACCATTCTGCAGGATGTTGTTCGAACTTGTCAAAATACATCTCATAATCTTTTTTGCTGAAGCATTTGTTTCCTATTTTAACTTTATTACTAGAAGTTCTTATTTGAAATTTAGTGAAAATTTCCGTTGCTCTGAGGTCCATTGGCAAAATTCCCGTTATCACTTGAAGGGCTTCTGTAGAAATGGTTCTATATGCCCCAGATATAATGATGAGAGGGCACCGTTGTATTGAATTTAATAATTTTCTTTAGATTTAGCCTATGTCCCCATGCTCCGAGCCCGAAAAGAACAAATGGCTCAATAGCCCCAGTGTAGATTCTTCTTAGATGGTATTTCCTTTTTCCATAAAATTTATCCGCAACTGTCACTTGTTTATATGTTAATACATCCACTTTTTTCTTGACCTTACTAAAATGCGACGTAAATGTGAATTTACTGTCTCATGTAACTCCCAAGTATTTAATATGATTTGACACATTTACATTATTATTACCCATTTTTATGTTAGGCGGATCTGTTCATTTTAAACGTTCTCCAAATGTAATAGGCATTTGAATTGTTTTCTTTTCATTAAACTCAAGTTTATGTATTTTGCCCCATTTTACTAGTCTATGAATTATTTGTTTTCCTTTAATTTCCAGTTCATCTTTTGTTCTTCCCGATATTATTAGTAGCACATCATCGGCATATGCCTGTATAAAGCAGTTCACTGGAAGATTGATTTTAAATGCAGAAATTCATAACCAAGTTGCAGAATAACGGTCTGCTGCATGAGCCCTGTGGCACTCCTCTATCCATTATAAATTCCCAATTATTCTCTCCATCTTGGTAAATACATTTCCTTTCATTTAAATAATCTTTAATCAGTTCAAAAAGATTAATCGGGCAATTCATTTTTATAAGGGAATATAAAATGCTTTTCCTCCATACTGAATCAAATGCTCCAGATACATCCAAAGATATAACTGTTGTTTTGAATTTTTGATTCATCGCAGCTTTTATTTTACTCCATAGTGCCTTTTGGGCTGTTTCACAAGACTGCTTATATCTAAAACCATGTTGATCAAGATTCAGTCTATTTTGTGCCATTAATAAGTGCTGTACTCTTTGAGTTATCAGTTTATCCAAGATTTTACTTGCTGTTGTTAGCAAACAAATTGGTCTGTAGGATTTAGGATTCTCTAAATCTCTATTAGTTTTAGGAATTAAAATCAGTTTTGCTACCTTCCACTGATTAGGAAACGCACCTAATTCTAGGCACTTGTTGTATAACTCTAAAAGTATGAGGGGATTCTTTCTGTTAATTTCAGCAACCATTTCCATTGGGATGTTGTCTAATCCAGGTGTTTTCTTTTTAGCCATTTTATTAATCGTTGTTCTTATTTCATTTATTGTGAATATTTTATCTTTTTCTTTTGTTTTATATAACAATACTTTTCCTCATTTTCTTCTGCTTTTTACTCTCTTGTTGGGACTCTTCCTCTCTGAAAAGGCATCTCACAATAGTTTCAATAGTTTCTTTTGTATTTTTGGTTTTTGTTCCATCCTGTTTTCTGACACCGTGCAAAACTGTTTTCCTTTTCATTTTATCTTCCACTAATTTATAAGGTAGCCCAAAAGGGTTCATTCTCGTTATTTCGCAACATAACTTTTCAAAGCATTCAATACTTTTTTTTTCTTAACATTCATCTGTATATTGATTAATTTTTTTATAAATTTGTCTTCTCTTCATTCTCTCTTCAGTGTTTTTACATCGTTGGTATCTATGCCGCAAGGCTCTTGTCAGTTTTCTTTGTTTCTCCAGTTCAGTGTCCCACAAGGGGACCCTGAGATGATTTGTCTCTTTACTGTTTAATCTTTGGCTAATTCCTTGAATGAATTCTGTAAATTCTACTACCCATACTTCTAAATCTTTTTTAGTTTTTATCCTTTGCATTGTTTCTCTAATATTAGCATATTTTTCAGACACTTAAGAACTAATTTTTCGAATTTTCAAACTTGCTTAATTTAAATCTTTCTGCTGAAAAAACTTAGCCACCCATATTAATTTGGAAATCCAAAAAGCCATGGTCACTCAGAGTACTTTGGATTACCTTCCTGCCCATTACTTTGTCATGCAGGTCTTTAGTTGATAAGGTGACATCAATCCAGCTTTTTCCACGTGCAGATTGAAACGTTGGCAATGAGTTTGGATCATTCCAAATAACAAGGTTCTTCTTAAAAATGAATTCTATTAACGAGCCGGCTTCATCTTGTGGTCTATGATCAGGAATTTCATTTCCCCACAGACGACTATGAATATTGAAATCTACTCCAATAAGTATGGATGATGTCCACAACTGTTCAAACAGATTTACAAGTTCTCTGCAGATTTCTTTATTGTGAGTCGGTGGGAAGTATGCCGATACCACAGTAATTTCACTATTTCCCACTGATAAATTGGCTGCTACTATGTTTTCGCTAGTAAATCTTGTCAAAACAGAAATATCTTGGTTTCTTACTAATATAATCACCTTCCCGTAAGGGTGAGCAATTATTCTCCATCCTAGGGGAAGTCCAATTATTTTTCCTTTCATCGTATATAGTTCTTGTAACAAGTAAACATTTGGAATATTGTCCCCGAACAAATTTGGGAGTTCCTTTGTCGCATATTTACCCGGACCTATATTATGTTGAATAACACGCCAAGAGTTGTCATTGAAAGGCTTATTATTCATAATTCGTCTGTTTAATCAACTGATCTCTCTCCCTGATAAATACAGGACAATGCTCCGATGTTGCAATATGATCCGTTTGAATCGCAATTTTTGTTCTTTTGCGATACTCTTGACAGTTTCTGCATTCTGGATTTTGCTTTGTGCAATTTTTATAGTTATACATTTCCAAGCACTTGGAGCAGCTATCTTCTTTTTGCATACATTTAGAATCCTTAGATGTTTAAATGTCTCAAATATGCCCATATTTGAGACATTTAAAACATCTAAGGAATTCCACAAATTCTCTAAATCTATGCGATCTGAAACCACACTGTAATCTTGCTTTATCTTTAATTATTCGGAAAGCTTTCGGGTCCAAACTTATAACCCAGTGAGACGAGCTCCTCTTCCTTTTTCCCTATATAGAACCCACATATTCCCTACTATGTCATTGCTTAGCTTGATTTGATTGAGAAAATCCAATTCCTCTTCCTCCCTGGGTCTCTCACTCTTTTCCACATCATAAATAATGATTTGAGGCATTCTTATCTGTGGAGTAGTAGCCTCGCATACATTTTGCAAATTTGTATGACTGTTAATTGCATCTTTTAATTTTATTACCATTTCCGGTGTTTCAACTTGAACCAGAACTCTATTTCCCATTGCTGGCTTCAAGCCCACAATTTTAATTTTCCATCCCCTTTGGGCTGATATTCGCTTCTAATGTCTTTCTCATTTTAATCGATGAGTCAATTGCCTCTGTAATTGGTCTAACCACCAGTGTAGGCAGGTTTGCTTCAGGTCTAAGCAATGGTTTTGTTTTATTATCGTTTTCATTCGCGTTTATTATTTTTTGTTGAATTTGATCCCTGTCTTCCCCCACCAACAGCTTTTTGGAGGCTTGGATCCTTCTAAAAAAGTTAAACCTGGTTTTAATGGATTTTGTTTCCCACTGTGCCATCACTGTTGAGATTTTTAACCACATTTCCGAATGTTGGTCCATGATTATCAACCGTTGAATTCATTTTGGTCACTGAAGAATTTGACAAAACATTCAAAAATAAGTCTCTCAATTCTTCAGCCGCGTTACCCTCAATCCTATATTTATTGATAATATTTTCAAATGTTTCCAATATTCCCAATGGCCCAAAGGTTTGCTTATTTTCCTCTGGTATTATTTCGTTATCACTTGCATCCACATTTTTTGCCTTTTTAGCATTTGCAATACCATCATTTCTTTCTTTCTCTTTGCCTTTACGAGAAATATATGGTCTTTTATCTTTAGGGCGATTTTCACCCGTTTTCATTTTTACATTTTTCTTTTTACGTTTTGTGGCCATTTGTATTTTGCTGCCCGGCTGCATTGTCGGTTCAATTATCTCATTTGAATCAGAATCCGATGATTTTTTAAAGTGTTTATATGTCAATCCTTTAAACCCTTTAATTGGAGTTGGTGTATCGAGGATTATCATTCCCGTTCCATTTGGCGAGTAAAATAAATTCTCATCATCAGTTAGAATATCGCTATCATCAGCAAAGTGTTCTCTATCCGTCTTGTTTATGTCTGATTCCCTTTTTTTACACAAAGTTTAAATTTCTAGTGCAACAGAGAGTAAAGCTTAAGCAAGTGTTTAACGAAATATTTGGAAAACTTTCCCAATTTTAAATTTGAATGGCGAAACGCATGCAAAGAACTGTCCAAATAAAATCTCAATGGAATTTTTAGCAATAAAACTATCTAAAATGTAACAAGAATTTCTTCTGATTAGATGCACTAAAGAGAACTGAAAATTCCAAACAATATTGTTGTCAATTAATATTCAACACATTTATGGACACTTTCCATAAATTGGAATTTAAAATTGGTAAAAATCACAAAATAAGAGTCAGCACAATAAAGAAATCTTTGGATACAGAAGGAGGAGAATATCCGAGTCCTTCAAGTAGTTCATGCACTGAACGCAAATATAGAAAGCAGTTTCTTAAATGGTAAACACACAACAAAATGGCTACCCAAACAAGTGGGCGTTTCTGTCACAAATACACTTCAAAAAGTCAAAAACTTCCAAAATGCTAAAGAATTTTGAAATAAAATTCAAAAACCTTTTACTCCAGGGTTTCAGCTACACTTTATCATCACATTCAACAGAAATTATCCATCATTTTTCATTTAATAGTCATATTTTGAAGAGCACAAGAAAATATCAACTACACCAATCACTGCGGATCCAAATCAGGGGATTATGTCCTAAAATCCAGTTGAAACACAATTATTCAGTGAAGCAGGTCGATAAGAATTAATTCTCATTTTTTGCACCTTAATAATTAAACAAAGAATTTTAATCCCCCCTACTTCATATTAAATTATTTCCTAAGCAAAATAAATAGCTAAAGTATGTTTTCTCTCTTTCGAGCTTCGTTCTCATTGTGAGGGTAAAGGATCAAAGGAAGTGATATGGAATAAAAGGGAGACTCAGACTATTGGAAGGAAGGCTTTGTTTCCGACCAAGGATGGATTTATAGTACGATGGATATTATTTTTTCCCTAGAGAAGAATATTTCAGGAGATTATTTGAATACTTTGTTGATAAGATAAGAGCAGTCTGAAAAACATGTTTGTGTTTAGTTTATAATTTTCTTCACGGAAAAGATTGATTTTGTGCTTCAATCAAAGAATATTTGTAGACGCTATATAGATATAATGATTATTACTAGAAATTTTCAATTCCACAGTAAACGCAAAAAAAAAGAAACTGATTTGATTCAAGATTATCTAATTATTTACATTAAACGTGTTTGGCTGAAATTAAAATATCCGGACATTTTATTTTAAAATGAACATAAAAATGAGTAATATTTATTTGCTGTTCTGTCTGTCTTTATATTATTACTTTATATATTTTTATTTTTTATATTATTGCTTTTTGTTTTTATAACTATTATTGTATGATAATGTTTAGTAAAGGTTAAGAGTTTTTAATCTTAAAAAATATTAATTTTTTAAGATTAAATAAATTCAGGAAGAGTAGTCTCCCCGAAATTTTCTTGAATGCTCTCCAGGAAAAATCTTATCTCCCCACCCTCTTACATTCTACATATTCATATATCCGCCTATCCTCCCCCCTACGGAACCTGTTTAAGACAGCGAATTTCCTGCATGAATTTGGCCAACAATCATTAGGAAATGTATATATTTCAAGCAAATATAGCATTTTTACTGAATTTATTTGGAGAATATGTATTTTTTTCGACCAACCACAATAAAAATTTAACACGGAACTACAGCTATGGTCATAATACACACCACATTTCCTTCATTTAAACCCTTGCTTTTATGGATTATTGCATTTGCATGCCTGTGAAAGTGCAAATTGACATACATACGCTCAACAATGCCGACAAATTTGGTTCAAATTTTTAATAATAATCTGCACTTTTGATGCTAAATGCCATGTACCGGATTTTATCTCTCTAGCTGCTTATTTTTTTGAATTGTCAAATGTAAGTGTGCCGAACAGCAAGATAGGCAAAATTTCTCTGATTGGATTTCATTCAAAAGTTGGTAGAAATCTATAAATTTAGTATAATGTCCATATACGAAATATCCTCTGTCTAGCTTAAACATTTTTTAAGTTATTGTTTTTACAGATATGCAGACAGACATAATGGCAAATATATATTTTTCGAATTCAAGGAGATCTGAAACGTGGAGCTTTGTCAAAATCTCAAGTCCGAAATCTTATTTTTGCTATTACGGTATTTTATTATATCCCTATACATGAAAGGAAAAAGAAAGAATAAGCTGAATATTACGTAATATTCAATTTCAAACGATATTCATGTTTGGAAAAATTTATTGATTGTAAACGGACATATTTCAAATGAAAATATTATTCTAAATTTGATCATTAAATATTTTAATTACTTACAAAATGTAAATCTGTGGACATTTCAATATTTTTTTCTAAATTATTTCCTAATACGAGAAGTTATTTCCGTGCATTTTGAAAAAAATGAAAAGAAAAATTGATTACATTGAATGGATTTATAAAATTTTCTTTTATGTACATTTTGTTCCCATTACAATATCATTTTTTAATCAAATAAGTTTCATCACATCTTGAAAATTATTATTATTTCTTTATTCTTCTATATTTTAATTTTTAAGGAAAAATAAATAATTGTCCTCTCAATCCTAATTAAATTTCGCCATTATTTTTTTATATAAATTATTAAACAGTCATAATATATCTAAAAACTTTTATCCAGAATATTAATGCAACTTTAATTAACATAACTATTCATTTAAACAATCACATTGCAATCAAAATTATAGGAATATTTTATTAGTTTCTATTAATAGATAAACTATTATATTAACTAAACATTCATTACCAAATAATAAATCAAACCATCTAAAATTCAGAAACTTCATATTAATAAAATCCATTAAGGATTAGCATTCAAGTTCAACATAAAATGAATTCTTTTAAATATTATTTCTTGCTTTCACGAACAAATAGTCAAGATTTTATGGCAAATTCACCAGCTTATGTGATCATTTTTCTTGATATCTTACTTAAAGAGTGTAATTCCAAGATAAATACACAAAATATATGTTATAGATAGACATTTGTTACTATGTTGCTTTTAGTTCCGTATTTGTAGAGATTCACTTAATAAAAAAGGAATTTAAGCTTTTAGAAAAGAAATATATATATTTTATGTCTTTGGAAATATTTATTTTCTTAGTTTCTCACTCTTTACGGCAAACATTTTTGAAAAAAATATACCTTGATGTAGTTTAATTTTTATTAATATTTTATTTAATATTAATGTACAATATAGTAATTTTTTCTATGAATTTCATTATAATTTTTCATTGTAATAAAGTTAAAACTATTATTTGATTTAAATTTATACAATTTAATAAGATGGGTTTTTTTTCCGTGTCTAATTTTTCACAATTGACGAACGATTGCATTCCTTTATCAATGAATTAAGCAAAATTTCCAGCTTTTTAAATAAACCTACTTCATTTTAAAAATTGAAAAATGCAAGATAATGATATATGAATAGTTTTGTAATTATAGTAACAATGATATGTAATTGCATATTGCATTCAAAATGCTAACTAAATTTAAATTAATGAAAAACGTTGTTAAGAAATAGCCATTATTTTAATATATTAAATATTAATAATCACAAATGAATTGGGTTGAAGAATTTTGGGAAAAAGCGTATTATATTTTGAAACTTACTAATTAATTATTTTAAAAGTATCAAAATATGTATACAAAATTATTTAGTTACATATAGGGATTGCAACATCGGACCAAACTTTCAATACCGGTATTCAGTATTTTTTGGATCTTAATACGGTTACGATTTTAATACCGGTATTAGAAATTTCAGAAAAAAAAACAAACATTGGAGTTTCTTTGTTTTAATTGCTAGTTTTATTAGAGAGTGTAAATATCACAAAAAATAATTTGTAACCTATAAATTATAACAGTATATAAAAGAATCACAAAAAAGAAAAGGAACATCTTATTTATTTAAAACACAAAAAAGTGTTAATGTCACTATTCAGTCTGTGGTACTATTACAAATTTTTGAAAAGTGATCTTAAAAAACATAAGGCATCAATTGTACTGTCATTAAGCCTGAAAAGTAATTTTGCGCAAAAATTACTAGCTGTCGAAAACGCTCTTTCGGCATCTACGCTAGTTGGTGGTACTGTTAGCAATGCGCGATATACTTTTTCCAAGTATTTACCTCTAAATCCCTCATATTCAAATAAATCGATTTCTCGTCGGATGGTTTTAGATATAGCTGTTTCTGTATTGTATTTTGTTTCTTCAATTTTTTTTTATTTATCGCTAATCCTAATTTTTTTTCAAGAAACAATTTCTTTACTATCGACATTAGTGTCATCATAATCTTCGATAACTGAACCGAATTCTTCTGAATGTGGATAAGTTTGTGGGTAAAAAATTTTAAGAAAATTTACTATAAACTTAATCATATTTGAATTGGTTATTTTCTTCTCTTCTTGTTCATTTTCATTTTTAAAATCATTATAATTATGTAAATACCGGAAGACATTTTCTATTTCGGTATGCCTTTTTTCTGTGCGATTTTTCAATGAAATATATAATTCTTCAGATAGTGATGTGTGTTGTTCTTTCAGTGACTGCAACATGAAATTTGTTGCATTAGCTGTTAATAAATTAAAATCACTCCGACATAATGCTTCAATAGTCAGTTTTATTGGAAATAGAGCTGATACAGTTCTGGATATTAAGTCGAATTCACTATCTGAAAAATTAATTTCCAGGTTTAAGTCGATTATTGCTTTTTGGATTGGATTTCTCAGTTTCAACATTCGTTCCATCATTAGGAGTAAACTGTTCCAACGTGTTTTAGTATCTAATATTAACATATATTCTGTGTTATTTTCAATTAGTATATATTTTAGTAATATGTCATTTTTTGTAGGGGAACGTTTAAATATCTTAATAATTTTACAAACTTTATAAATTATAGGAAGCAAATCGTGATGGATTAATATTTCATGCTCATTAGCAATATCTTCTTCAACAATTACATTGTCATTATCTTCATTGTCAATATCACTCACACTCTTCAAAGTTGGAATCCGAAGTTTCTATATCCACAGTATTTGGATTCTTCTGTCCTTTATTTTTTTTCGGTATTATACATCTATTACTCCTAATTGAATTCCATGAGTATAGCTCAATTGTTGATTTGCACCAATCAAGTTTCCAACGTTTTTCATAACTGTTGCTCCATCAGTCGTTATGGATACAATATCTTCGTTCAGGGATAATCATGTTTCGCTAATTTAGATTTAAGCAATAAATTAAGCCATTAATTAGCTAATTACTCTCGTTAGGGAGACATAAAAACAAAAATGTATAGTGGAGACAGTTTTAAAAATTTCTAGTAAATACCGAAAAACCGGTATTTAAACTTGTGAATATCGGTATTACAAAACTGTACAAATGCTCAAAATACCGGTATTCAAAAATATACTCAAATATACCAAAAATATATTCAAATACCGGTATTGCAATCCCTTGTTACATAGTATAACTCTGACTTTAAATACGAAACATTTTTCTTACCAACTCAAACATTTTCAACTCTGTCTGTAAAACATGCTCTTCAGCGATTGATAGATTTTAGCAGCAAAAGCATTGAGCTACTTTAAAAAAAAAGCGGAATATATATAGAGAATATATATTGATATACATGTTTCATTAGATTTATTTCTTTAGAATTCGTGTACACCTATTTGTAGAATTCTTTGAAATAATTTAACATTTGATTAAAAAGATAAGCTTTAATAATTTCTATACATAAAATAAGAAACATATGAATAGTTTGTAATAGAAATCTTCTCTATTCAATACATTTTTCCGGAATCTTATTCACGAATTCTAATAAGTGTTTAGAAGTTTTTAATTAAGACTTTGCAACAGTTTATGAAATGGTTCGTTTTTATTAATTACCAAATGCGTTTCAATCCAGAGAAAGAATTAGTTTATCTTTTAATATGATATTCCTATTAAATAAAAGTTTTATATAACTTTAATTATTATATTTAGCAACTTCAGAATCGCCATGTACAGTATTAAAATAAATATTGTATCATTATTTAAAAATTGAGAAAGACTAAATATTGTCCTCCGACGGTTTTAACAATCTCTTGTAAAGTCCTTTTTTTTTTTTTGGAAAACTGGGCTATAAAAACCCTTTATAAACTTATTGTTAGCAGAAATAGGATGCTCGTTTCATATTGGGTTTCTCTTTCCATCCGAATGCGTGTACACAAACTGTTGATGATTCGAACTCCGTTAGCAACGATTTATCACATGAAATAAAATGATGCTCCCAATTATTTATGCAAGATGTTATTTGACGGTTTTATGCAATTTTTTTTCTCACTATCTAAGAGCGGAAGCACTCGTGCGCGCATACTTAGACGTAGATTCAGATTTTTTTTTAAACTTGTGTTCGTAGTCTGTGTCGGTGTGATATGTTATAATGTATTAAATGTTTGTTTGTCGCAAGAAATAAAAATCTGTGTTTTTAAGAAGTCTTCTCGACATTTTATAAGCACAAGTCACATGCATTTTTCAATGCTATTATTTGAACATTTTACTCTGCGAGCCTTATAGACGATTGATCTTGACAATTACAGGGTTTGAACCCAAATATTGTCTGACACTTATTTATAGTCCCTTATAAACTTATTTTTAATTAAATCGAGTATAGTAATCAAATGAGTTTAAATCAACTGCATTAAACCAATAATTTACAATTTTTGGTTCAATATTTTCTTTTTATCTAAATTCAATTAACTCAATTTCTTTAATAAAAAAATCCTTCGAAATTTAAAAATTTTATTCGAAGTGAGCAGAATGCTGGATGACTATTTTTCCACGTAAATATATTTCCAGCCTTTTGAATGTTTATAAAAAGAAAATAAATTTGAAGTGTAAGGAATGCAGAAATGTGGAAATAAACTTTTAATATTTGAAAGTTTATAAAATGCAGAATAAAATTTGAAACGCATTATCTTTAGAAACATAACATGTATTTCGTAGTTCTAATATGCCACTATTTCTTAAAAAAATAATAACAAGTCCTCAGAACTTAAAGTATGGATTCAAATCATTCAATGAAAAAGGAAATATTGGCTTTAAAATTTCTCTAAAAAGCAAAAAAAGTTTTTGGAAAGAAGTATATTATACAATTTAATTTAAAATATCAAACTGAACGCTGTGGGCAGGTATCTGCTTTTTCGCACATATTAATAGTTCTAATTTTAAAAAAATCTCACCCGATTTCGATGAACTAAATCTGATCATGTTGAATGAAATAATACTTACTTATGCACTAAACATTTTTATTTACTATCTGTGTACGTCAAGTGAGACAAGGATTTATTTTGCGATATCTCTCGTAAAAGGACGATGACAGGAAATCGGTGACTGTTCATGATACAAGCAACGGCCAGCATGCATATCCGGTATGGCTTGGTTGAATTTTGTAATCCTGAGTATGTAAGGATTATAAGCTTGGATAAATAGGATTATGAATTACAAATTAACGAAACTGGTATAAGGATTAGGGATGGAGAACTATGTAATGTTTTCTTTTTCTATTGAGAATGTACGGTGAGGTAGTGTCCTTGAGGTTTCTCTCGAAAATAGATTTTTGGTGTCCGATGGAAAAGTACTTTTGATAATATATAAGAAGCATAAACTTTCATGTGAAATAAAAATTAGTGGAATTTTGTTAGTAGCTGGGGCTGGAAAGATTTTTATTTATTTTTTCCAATACTTTAAATATATAGTTGTTTGAAGCATTTATTATATATATCATTATATTTCCTTTAATGCTATAAAATTTTTGATGATTAGAGGATGAATATACCCAAAACATAAAATTTTGTAGTTATTGAGGCTTGAATCTATATTTAATCTCATTATAAATATAAATCTACTGAATTATTTATAACTGAATAAAAATGTATGACCAACAACATATATTTCTTTATTGAAATCAATTTGCTGTAAGTTGCATTTATATTTATAATATAATAGCTCATCACCGGTTTTTATTTTACACATATGATGACGATATCTCATTTTAAATGATGTACAATGGAAGAAAGTGCCGATAATAAAAATTAAATCATGGACCCCAAGGAACAAAAATAAAGAAATTCTTTCAAAAATACGAAAAATTCCCCTCCCTCTCGAAAACTACAATGGCATCCCATATTATTAAGGGATTGATATGCAGAAAAGGTCTCCGCTTAGCTGGAAGCTTTAAGAAATGTATGCTCGGGATTCCTTTAAATGTTCTTAGAGCCCCTCCCTCCCCCCCACCCCAATTTGGCAAATCCATCTAGGCCAGAGTATCTAATGAACAAAGCATGTACCACGAGTATTCAATCAATTAAATTTAATGAAAGGAACAAAATTTATCAGTGACATCCGAGAGATTTGGGTGGACACTGTTGCCTCTATAAGGGTATTTGCAGTCTTTCCGTGTTGATAGAATTCAAAAACAACCAAATAAAGACAGAAAATATTGGATTATTCAAAATCTTATTCAAAACACACATGACTGTGAAACAAATCTTCCTTAAAATTCAAGATCCTAATTAACTTAGCAGTTCTGATCGAAATAAATTTTTGCTAAAGACTTAAAGATATTTAGAACCGAAGAAGTTAATAAATACACGTATAAAGCGAATGCTTCAAGCCCCTTTGGATGGGCATTTGAAAGTTTCAAGGAAAATCTTTTTTTTTTTTTTTTGACATACAATTTTTTTTTAATATTATGAATTTCTGACACCTGAAAAGATATTGGAATCCGGAAAATTGCAAAAATAGTCTTAATTCGCAAGAAAATGAAAAATACAAATTTTAAAATCTATAGACGAGCCTATCTGATTTATACATGAGGTCAAATTTTACATATACTCAAGACGAATCTATTTATTAATTTCGTCAAGGATTCTGATATTTTAAATAAAAATCAGCATTGATTTAGAAAGGATAATGATACTATTCATTTTACTAATACTGATTTTATAGATGCCGAATTAGAAAACAAAATTTTCTGTATGGTCCCGCTGGAAGTTAGAAATGCATTCATCTCTATTAAAGGATCCCAAATTAATTAATTCTTACTAATATGCAAGACAATCATAAGAATTGCTGTATTAATAGATAGTTTTTTTGAGAAGAGAAACGTTAAATTATCCAATGAAATTGGATACAATATTAGTACATCTCAAGGTTCTTATGCAAATCTGCTTTTAAGTTAACAGTGTCCAAAGAGATACTAAATTGACTTCCTTTAGAAAAGTGCACTTTGAATCAAGCATATGTTGACTATATAATAAAAAAGTATCCGCCGCCTATATTTCAAAATCAGCAAGAGTGTATTGTAAACCTTTGAAATTTGGGCTAAAATCTCTAAGAATAAAACTTTATATTTAGTCTACATTATCATATTTAAGAATAGAAAGGATATAACTCATTAATCAAAAAATAATATTGCTAACACTACTTATGCAGATAGATCAAAATAAAATAATAAGGTTGGGTTAATTTTGGGCCGTTACAAAACAAGCAAGAAACTGATATTAAAATATTTAGATTAGGCGAGTATTGTAGTGTCTTCATGGTGTAGACACTACAATCATGGATCAAGAAAACTATTGAATATATTACAGTTGATAAGATAAAAGACATTAAAATTATATCAGAACCTTATTAATTCTTATGTTATACAATTTCCTTTTGGAAAAATGAAATTACATAAATGACATTAAAACGAATAATTCTAAAATATCTATAAAAGCGCTTATGAGATTTCTATCATGAATAAATGTTCAGAAAGTCAAGCAAAAATCGATTTAACTGTCATTAATTTCAATAAATTTTGTATTCAAATTAAAAATAAGGGCAATATAAAATGATTAAATATATGCGAAAATATGTGTCGGGAATTCACAGAAGGCAGTTGGACGATGGAAAACTGCTTTGATAACGTCGGTACCAAAAGGATTCAAAGAAAGTTTCACTTTAATCAAATTCTCACTGGTCATTCTATTTCTAAGACCCATTGGTTCAAAATTTTTTTTAACAAAACTGATTGTTTCTCCTGTGTGAAAGCAATGCATATGATTTCACTTATCAAATCTTACATAAATTATTAAAGCTTACATAATTAAAAGATATTTGGAATAATCAGTGCGAACAGCGGGCTTCTAACTAACTGTAAACAGAACTGACAGCCTTTGTTGCGGCAAGCAAGCAATCAAAAAATTCTGTTAGCTTGAGTGGCATCACTTTTTTTATTGTTGTTATTCTATAAAACTACTTATATACTTGTAACGTCTACTTATTGTGAAGAAATAAATATATATCGTACTAACGTCTTCTCAATATATGGTGCAGGACCGTGAATTTATACTTCCTGCTTTTTACGAAATATCGGCAAGTTAACTTTCTTACTGAATTTTTTGTGTTTGTACTTCGGATTACTGCAATGGCGACGCCTGATGAAACTACAAACAAAATGGCGCAACTCAAGCGAAATCGGAAAACTATTCAAGGTAACATTACTCGTTTATCTGTTGAAATAAGTAAAATAAAAGATGATTTTTCAATTGAAGATGCGGAATATACTTGTACTCATTTAACAGCTGTCTTAAATGAAAATGAAATTATTTCGTCTTCCCAATAGCCTTATTGAAATTCCAACTTAACATGAAATTGAAATCCTGATAAATAAGAAACTTTTCACTTAAGAAATGAATGAGCATCAATAACTATTCCATTAGAACCGCAATATTGCTACCATTTAAAATTGTATGCTAACATTTTAAATATTTTCAATTTTTTTTTATTTTCTATTTTTACTTTTTATGTTACAATTTTTCTTATGTTCGTTTTGATTCCGTTATTTAGAATTCAGATGGATTTGAATATAAATAAGCTGACTTACTATTCTCATATTTGCCCTTTGGTGGCTTATGAGTTTCTTAAGTGTTTTCATACTTATTTTATTTTTACCTTGTGTTTCTTCTTGGTTGGGATTTGGATCTTGCATACATATGTCATGCTAAATATACATAACATAAACGAATGCTTAACTCATCAGATTGTGTCATGCTCTTTTATATGTTTGTAGAATCAGTCTATCAGGAGCAATAGTAAATATCATTTATAGAACATTGTATTTTTCTCAGCATTTACTGAAAAACTTATGTAATCTATTTCGGATTTAATTCTTTCTTTTCAAAATAAATTGTCTATCACAAATGTAGAAACAATTTCCTTCACAAATCCTATCTTATTATCAAATATAATGAACGGATTTGTGTTGATAATACCCAACCAGTATTTGCGTTTATGCTGATAAATGAATTTAGTATAGTGCTCATATAAATCTGATTTCCATATGTTTATATTTTTAGTATCAAACGAATGAATTGTTGAGTTTATATTATTATAAATAACGCATAACCACTTATTTTCCAGTCATTGTGACAATGACATTTAAAGATTCAACAAACCATACATTTTAAATGTAAGGGGTTAAGCTGCTTATTCGAGATAAATTTGATTCGTCCTTTATCTAAATGTGGATTTTAAACTATCAGCTATAAAATTACATCTAATTATCTTTAAAGTTTCTTAATACTTTTAGATATTTTATTTGAAATTGATTTCCAAATAGATGACGCTTAAGTGTAATAATACAATTATTTTTGTAAATGCAAAAAAAAAAAATCTTATAAATATAAATGATGATTTTGTTACATTCTGTAAAATATATGCCACTTAACGTCGGCTGAAGCCTTCAATTTTTGTTTAATATATTACACACATGATTCTATTCTATAAGTAATATTATAATAAGGTTTGAAGTATTTTTGAAAATGAAATGTTTTAAAATTTGTTTAATGTTATTTTAAAAGTGATAAGAAAATCAATAATGTAATGTTTACAAGAAAAATATTTTGAAACATGATAAAATGTAATTATGAACATAAATAACAAATATTCATACAGTTTTAGCATACATTAACTAATACTACTATGCATAAGCCAGATTTGATAATATGACAAATTTGATATTAATTAGCTTTTAATATGTTATTTGTACTGTATCAATTTGAAATCAACGGTTTGAAATTTCTTCTTAGTTCATTTTGTTATGAAAGTTTCTCTGTATTTCAAATATATTTCGAATAAATACAATGATTTCAAATAAAACACAAAAAAAGGTATAAAAATCTGAAAATGAATGCGATTTGAAATGTTACTAAATAATCTAGTTTTTTTATATTATGTTTTGCTCTCGCAATAAAAGCCGAACGAAAATAGTCATTCTTTTGAATCAAATTTGAAAAGTTAAAAAGATTTAAAAAATATTGATTTTTTTTTCTTACCCAAATTTTATTTGGTGCTTAAATATAAAAGATTTTCATATGAAACGTACATTGGTAAACAGATTTCTTATGTGAAGGATATAACGAAATAATTCACTTCTCGCCGCCTTGATTAGTTGTTCATCCTCCCATATTAAATGCTTTAATTTAGTAATATCAACCAACATTGATAAGTTGCGTCTTATCACACGTATAGCATTATTAATATTTTAAATTATGTTTGTGCAGTAAAAACAAAGCATTTTGATTGGTTAGTTTCGTAACAAAAATGGCGAAGTTAATTGGCAATTAAAACTGTCAAAATCAGTCCAGTTGCTAGAACTGAGATTTTATTATGAGATATTATTATTGGAAATGCTGAGTGGGTGGGATAGTCAAGCACTGATGGTGTATAGAGATATCCTTAGTTTAATAAAATGAAATGAAACCCCGATTTTTGTAAAAGGAATGGACCTAGGAATGATGTTTTTCCTCGTGGTGACAGTGACGTATGGTTTTCACGATTTCTCTCAAACAGGAGGTGGGATGGACAAACGACAATCGACGAATAATCTGAGAGTCGGGGACTTCTAAATGAAGTAAAACAGGAGAAATCTATTGAGACTGGAGGACATGTTTTTTTTTATCTTTCTAATATATATATGATTTATTATTGGTAAAACAATATTAAGTAGATATATGCTAGTTTAATCTATTACAGAGGAAGGATAATTTACAAAAAAGTGTATCTAGTGTTCAAAGTATTCTATTTTGCAGAAATTATTTTCATAATAATATTAAGAATTTTTTATATCGAATTATTGCTAAAACCAGCGTTTTTTGTTCTACATTAACATTTATATCTGTATTCTATTTTATATAATTTGTTCTTTTAAACATGGAAATCAGAATAATTGTATTTCAAAAATCATTGTTCTAGTAAACGTTGCCTTCATTTGTTCAAATAAAATATTACGAAATCGACTATCTATAATTTATCTCCATAAATGTAATTTGTGAATCCACTTGCTATTATTCCAATTCTTTAATCAATCAACTGTCTAGGAGAGATCGTGAATGCATGCATAATCTCATTTGCAAAACTGAGTCAGTAATTACCGTCTCGATTCCAGGATAAATCTAAAAAGTTTGTTCCATCATCTGCTTGCCCCGTAAGGGACTACTCCACTACTGACGATTCAATTACGGATCACGGAATGGGTTCAGTTACTGATCGATTGTGTGAAAAGAGATTTTCATCATCAGCTACTGTGTAATACAGCTTCTTCACTGTTTGGATGATTTGTCATTTTGACTTTGATCACTGTTTTGAGATAAAAGTTTTTCAGTTTGATTTTTTTAAGATAATTCTTCGCGAAATTATCCCTGTATATTGGAAAGATAATGAAATTACAAAAAAAAATATTTATATATCTTGCTGGAAAATAAATAAACTCTAAACTACTGTTTCGAATATCTGTTCTCTGTTGATTGTAATTGATAACAGATAGAAATTCTTTAGCTCAACAGAATTGGTGAAAAAATTTGAATTTTAGTTCAAGCGCACTTTATAAAGCAACATTTCTAAAAAGCAAAACTTCTACAACTATTAGAATGGGCCTAGAATTTTCACCCCATGTTAATATATAGTACATGATGGAATATCAAAGCTTACCCAAGTAAAAACACTTAAAAAAAGATATATTTAAAATGAAATACTAATATAATAAAATATTATTGAATGATTATTACGAAGTATTTCAGTTCTATAAATATATAATACTATTAATACAATTGTACTGCATTTTACCGGTCCCGAACTTGTATCTCAAAATATTTAAAATTCGCAATTATTTTTCAAGCACACTTGATAAAGCAACATTTTTAAGTTGGAAGCCCTACAACTATTAGAATGGGAATGGTTTTCTTCCTTAACTAGTCAATAACTAATAGTTTATCCCTTTTGCTATTTGAGCCGCTTTAAAATTAACAACAATCACATTACTGAAATATTGATATCTGTATCTAGCTTTTATTCCGTTATACTAAGCAATTTCTCTCAATTTTAATTTATATTATAATTTAAAAATATTATTTCAATTCTTAAATTTAGTATAGTTATGCTGAAAATGTACTTAACTAAAATCTTTTTAAAATAGATGTATTGTTCACAAATTTCATTAGTTAAACAAATTTCATTGTACGATGTATTGTTCACAAATTTCATTATAACTTTTAAAGTAAGTTCATAAATTTGCAAAGAACTTATATAGAGATAGCAACACATTATCAGCGAATTTCTTTCAGATTTATCATGAAAAATATTACATTTATCATTAAAAGTGTGGTATAAAGGAAAAGGGTTTAATCTTTCAAATATTATGTCAGAATGTCATACTAACATAAAATTGTAGATTTTTATAATCTAAAATTTTATCATTCAGAAAATCTATAATCAAGTTAATAATTATATTTGATGCACAAACACCAAGTGATCTATGCTTTCAAAATCGAATTATACATCAAATTAGGAACGCCACCATTTCATTAAATAGAAGCGAGACAAAACAGTTAATCGGTTAATCAAACATTAAAATGAGACATTTAATGAAATATCGTTTTCTTAATTTTAAAACTAGTTAACAATATTTTTGATAATTATCTGGAAGGAGAATGTAACAATAGAACAAAAGAATTTTCAACAGAGGATTCATTTGTAATTACTCTTAAGTAATTAATTCATTATTCATTAAATACAGTCTCATTTCATTGCTTCGGAAAGTGAAAATTAAACTGAAATATAATTTACTTTTTCTAAAAATTAACTTGCATCTTTTTATAATAGCTTTTACTATCGAAATCTAGAAATTTCAAAATGATGTTCCATTTAAAATGGCTCAAGATCCTTCAGAGTGAAAAGGTTTATAATACTCTAGAAACATTCAATTTGAAGCTAGAAAATTGAATATTTGTAGCTATAGGCATTATTTGGCTCTAATATATGACATGTGATAACACGGATATGGTTCGAAGTCTAGACAGAACTTTCATACATTCAAATTTTAAATTCGTTATTTGGAGAAAATTTTGAAATGTGAATAATACCAAACATGCAATACATATCACGTAGCTATAATATAGGTAAAAAAAGTTATACTTAAATATGCTCTCAACATTGTAAGGTTTTAGAACAAGCAACGAAGATTTATGTTTCCAACTATCGTATGCTGTTCGAGCATTTGGTTGAGATTTTATGGTACAAAAAGAAGTCGCAAATGCCAGGTGAAATACAGTAGTTCAAAATTTATAAATAATTTGAATTCTGCAGGATACAAGGAAAATCCCAAACTATGAGAAACATTTGAAATAGGTTGTGAAATATGATAGTATCTGGAATATCTATTTTCAAGCAATTTAATAAAATGTTACATTGAGTTCAAAGAAAATATAAGAGAAATAAACTTCAGAAAGGACGTATTTAACATTTCTAATTATATGTCAAAACTTAAAATATAATAATGATATGAATACAACTAACAATTATGGATTTAAGATGTTGAATGTTTATTTGAAAATAGATATATATTCAATGAAAGTTTTTATATAATGACTGGATTTTGATGCTGCATCATGGTATGGGCCTGAATGTTTCATTTTTGAATTCAAGTATATGAAGAGAAATTATTGCAGTCTTCAAAAAATGCGATTTTTAAATTTTGATGAATCTGTTGTGTCAAGGTATTTGTTGGTCATGCAAAACTATGTGAGCTAGGCCGATTTTTTCGTCTTTTACTGAAAGCAATAACATGAAGAAGGAACTATCTGTGCATAAGATATTTTGCATATACAGTTTACATCAAAATTGCAGACATCTATCTGATCTTGTAGAAAATTCTTCTATGGAGTAAAAAAACATTTCGCTATTTCTCAATTGTCAACACTGGATGAAAAATTTAGAGAACAGGCAAAATTCGACGCGAAAAGTGACAATGCTATTTGTCCTGTCATGTTTAAAATTGGAAACCTAAAGGGATTGTTAAAAAACCCCATTTTAATATTTCATATATTTTCTTCACAAAACAAATGCATTTTCAAATAGCACGTCTATTTACAGATAAGCTAAACATAGACATCATCATCAGGCATGTTTATCTAAATATTGACAAGTTTAGTAGTTCTTTCATAACGCGATACATAATTACTTTTTCTTTCTTTCTCCTTTTTTTTTTAAATAATCTTTCTTCCAATATTTTCTGCATTGATGACTTTTCGCTGCGCACCAACTAATTCCCCAAAAAATTCCAAAAGACAAAAAGTAGTATCGATTTTCTTTTATATACATAAAATTGAATTTCTGTATGTTTCTATCTTATAGAATTCCAAATTCCTGGATGGATTCGAAAGTAACTTAAGATGCATGTTCATTAGCACTTAGGTGACTTAAATGCCTTATCAAAACGTTTCTACCTAGCTTTGAAAATTGGGTAAAAAATTTTATTATTCGGCTATAATATCCAGATGCATCATCATACAAATAATAATTATGTATCATCTTAAATAAAAAATTAGTTGACAGTAGTTTCATTCAATTTCGCATAAGGTTTAACATTTTTTTCAAAGTTAATTTTTATACAAACCCCATTTTTTTAATCTGTTAACCCCATTTTTTTGTCAAAATATTAAATCTATTTCACTGTTTTATCACATCTGATATTCATGAGCTCTTGTTATTCGTAAATTGCTTTGTTCAGACATTTTCATCCTTGCTTTAATTATCTAGGATAAAAACAAAATCATAAATATGCAAGCGAATAGCTTAAAACCAGTTTTAAAAGTTCTTCAAATTCTTTATCGTTTAACCCGATTTTGTTTTTTATTTCAGTTATATGTAACTATAACTAACTCTTACCTACTTTTAACTCAATATTTCTAACAGTTCCTTGTTTCCTTTTATACAGTTTTTAACTTGAGTTTATCGAATAACATTTGATTTAAAATTCTTTTTTTATTGCATTATTATACATTGTATTGCGTCGACTTTTAAGTCATTTTTTTTAATGCATCAGTGCTTATTTTCCTTTGATTTTGCATTTTATAATCATACACTTTTTTCTCTTTTTTAATTTTGTGATGTCTATAATTCCACCATTTTTTTTCCTCTGTTAATATTACTATCACTTCATCATCAAAATTTAAATATTAGATTATAAATATTTTATAAAATAATAAAGAAAATTCCCTTAAATTCTCATTAATGTAAAAGCCGATCACATGATCTGAACATAAAAATATTTTCACAAAAATATAACGAATTAAAAGCCTATGCTTATTCATGAGTGCGTTGGCATTTCTTCGAATGGACATTGCTTCCCGTTTAGTGAAAATTTTATAGTATTTAGCTTTAGCATTATAGTTGTCTTCGTTAGATATAGTTAGTTTTATTGTTACCTATGATTTTAGCTCCGACAGAGGATACTGCTTGAATTATAATCAAACTGTCTACCATTGCAATTGTCATATGAATTTGCAAACCTATCGTTTGGAATGAGTGCATGATTCCAAAACAAAAGGTGTACAGCTTTTCATCGAATAATTTGTAAGCTGAAACGACGGCAGAATTATAGGGAAAGTTGTCTCATTATTAAGTTAATTGCAACTAATTCGACCTGTAATTTTGAAGGTAACTTGAGTAAGCAAATATAAATACCTTCCTGAAAGCCTCAGAGGTTTGACAATATTCGAAGGGCAACAAATACCAAGTAAATATTGCATATTAGGCGATATCTTTCTGGAGAACTTCGGGAACTAACTGTTTATCCTAAGTGATAGAATGTTCCTTAAAAGAATCACATGAATTTTAATTTCTATTTTGTCTCGATTTTTATGCCTTAAAAACCTTTTTGAAAGACCAAATGATCAGTGTCTTCTTAGAAGACATATAAGACCTTCAATGGCTTTGCGAACATTCAATTTTAGTTCTCATAATGAAACTGATAGTAAAATGAACCATATCCATAAAGAGTTACCATTAAATTCTACTATGTTTATATAAATATCTTGATATTCTGCTGAATGAAGATCTAATAAACTTCTGGAATTATTTCAGCCCACCTGAAATGCCAATATACATATATATTGAATTCAAAACCAGGTTTGCCCAACTTGCTAATTTATTAATTTATATATACCCGAATTATGTAACAAAACATGGGTTTCCGTTAGGTATAATTCAGCTATGTAATATGTAATATTGAAGGAGATAATGCTCATATTTACCTCATTCCTCTTATCCTAAATGATATGCTGTTTAACTTTTAGCAATTTTAGGTTTTACTAAGTTTGATTTCTACAATGAATAAGGAATGAAGGATAATCTTTTTAAGTTGTCAGTTACATCTATGGAAACCCAACTCTTCTTCCATGACCAATTATATGTTCCATGTTCCGTGATGGAAACTCCAAGTAATCCTTAGATATAAGTGCCAAATAGTTAGACTAAAAAAAAAGTCGTTTATCTTAAATCTTTAATGTAGTTCCTAAAGTCTCTCAAAGTCCTAAAGGCCTGAAAAGGATCAAAGGAGGAGAAGGAAAAGCCCTGAGGATGAGTATCTTAAGGAGGAAGGATCCTAAAGTCTCTCAAAAGGCAGGAAATAATTTTTTTTTCATACACCCCAAAATGATAACTGAAGGCGTAGTTGTGATTACAATATCTAGTAATCTATAAATAATTATTTGGCGCTGTGATTATATTTCGTTATGTATAACTGTATTTTTTCAATATATACTGTCAATCTTTTTCAACAAACGTATTTCGAGTTTTAATTTTATAATTTTATTTTTTTTTCTTTTATAAATCGCTTTATAGTTTCTGCAATGCATAATTTTCTTTTAGTTTAAATTGAACATGTATGGACGCAACAAAAGTTGATTCCGGAAACTGTTGTGACTTCTAGAGGAAGAATCGTAGGGAATAGAGTAAACCAAATTGGAGCTAAAGTGGAGTTGAAATTGCAACACGAGTTCTATATAATTGGTTCGGGTTGCAATTTCAACTCCACTTCCACAGCTTACTAAATATATTGAGTGTCTATGAATAAGTAAGATATTTTATCCTTAAATTTTTTTTTGAAAGAATAACTGTATTAAACTATAAATGATAAAATAGGTCAGTTTATTTAATTAAACATTAATATAATAAAATTAGTGTTTTTCCGTGAAAATTCCTGAATTATTATGACGCAATTTTTAAGCTTATAAGTTATTTTGTTAATTATTTACCCAGTTTATATATGGAATATGATATTGAAATGACATTACTATAAAAGCCGATATGCAATCTGAAATGTGCAGATAATAATAACCAGATGCTTTATAAGATATTAAAATATCATGGAACTCTTCCTGAATTGAAAATTTCTCTTTCGTCGAGAGTATTATGTATATCAAATTATGCTTAAGAAATTTAATTTAAACAAAATCAAAATTTTTGACAAGCAGACTTTTTGCCAAAGGTAGCAGGTTATTTAAAAAAGCCTATCGCAGCAAGAAGATACGAAAATTATTTTGTAACTATCTTGGAGCTTTAAAGAAACCCAATTTCAAGAAACAATGTTATCATCTATTTCGATACAAATAAATTAAAATAGCATTATAATTTTATTTTCTTGAAATAAAATACTGAATGTTAATTATGTTTTTTTCTTCGTCATTTCTAAAATAAAAAGATGCATAAATAAAATTAAAAAAAACATTTTAAATTTAATTTTCTACCATCATTCTTATAGAATATCGTACTTTTGGAATCAATAAATGTTTTATATAAATTTTTTTCCTAGAAACTATACATTTTTTCATATTTCATTCATACAAATACTATACTTGCATACATAAAGAATCTTACTCTATCGTATACGTTTCATTTATATTCCTTATAAATTTTTTATATTCATGTCTTTAATTTTGAAGCTGAATAACACAATATTCTAATTGCATAAAACCAACCAACTAAACTGACTAAACCAACCAACTATTAAGTATTAACCACTTAACTGTTTTATTTTATTTTCTATCTAAAAAGATGACACCTTCTATTTTGGGAATATTTTCTTATTTTGATTCAAATGGAAATCCATTGAATACTTGACTTATCTATATATTCGAAGTAATTTTAATATTGAATTATAATCATGAATGGTCCAGTTCTTGCTTACAACTATCAAAATTCGATAAATCTATGCACGCATAGCACTCAGGCAAAACAAGTTAAGGGGTTAATAAATAAAATTGAAAGTTGAAGTGGTTTTGATGTCAGTCAGATAAATATTTGCAGAATTTTAAGATTGCTTCACCTAGGAAATTGAAGAAAAAAAAATTGTTTTTGAATTCACAAGGGACAGAATGTTTTCATCGCTGAATTTCTGGATGAGATTTTTTGCTTAATAGATTCTTTATCGAATTCACTGCAGTAAAAAAAATTATTCTCAGAATGTAAGCACTTAACAAATTTAATGCTGTTTATTTTTCAGTGTTTGTGTTTCATTTGATATTTTAATTAATATTGTTTTGCATCGATTTAATATTATTTATTTGCTCTGAAATTAGGCTTTTCAAGATTAATAATAAACAAGGAATATTAAAAGTTTATTTAAGAATCTTATTTGTGGTAATTTCCCCTCAATTTTTGCGTAATATAATCGAGAATATTTCTATATAATACAATTACTAATAACTCTAGTAATAATATAAGGGATTGTGTGTCGTGCTAGTTCTCTTTATGGTTAACCTAGAACCACTAAATTCGGTATTAACAAGACTTTTGAAGATGGGAATGCGACATCGTAGAGATTGTTTTGAAATTTTAATTTGTAAAAGGGGATTTTCGGCATTTTCAATGAGCGCATCTGGAAATATGATAAACTAATATATAAGATAGAATAAAAATTTTATAGTTATTATATTTATATTTTATACATTTATAATTATATAGTATAATCTTTTTAATGATACCAATTTAATTGAATTTTTTTCTTAATTTCTATAATTTTTCTATAGATGTGTGTATCCGATATTTGGAACAAAACATTCCATTGCTGTCATGGAATAAAAACAGATTTTTACTTTTATAAACATTTATTCGCTTGTTTAACTTCCACTGTTAAAAGCCAATGAATAGAGATTCTGTTCATTTTTCACAGATTATTGTCATAATAAGTTTTATTTTATTATTTTAAATATTTTTATATTCATTTTTTAATTTTTTTATTTTAAATATGGGAAAACTAATTGGTAAAAATGATAGAGGTGTAAGTCATCTTCCTTTAATTTTTAAAGATATTAATGTAGGACTCAGGAATCGCTACTATTTTAGAATCACGCACAATTAATTACATTTAGGATGGGCAATTACATTAACATAAAAGGAATGAACATTAAACAGATTTCGTTCAATACGTCGCAGGATTAATTCACATGTTAATATTGCATGGCAATATTCGTTGTTTCGTCAACTGCATTTATCGTCTCATAGCTCTCGTCCAGAACTACTTCGCGTCTTTTGTTCAGAGACCCGTCTGATCTCACACGTCTTTGCTTTCTTTCAAACCCGTCTCATCTGCACTCCGTCTAACAAGCATCAACACCTGTTGGCCAGCAGATGGCGCTCGTCATCAGGCGTTCGTCACTACATTAATGTATACAAAAATTATGGTATCATTTAGAAACAAAACTTTTACAATGCTATTATTTTAGTGGTCTTTTAACTTCATATTTAAAATCGTGCTGAATTAAATTGAATTTTTTACAGCTTAAAATTTAAAATTTAACTTTTAGAAAATTGTTATAAAATTATAGTAGTGTAGATCACCTTTCTATTAGTTAAGAGACTTACTCCTCTATAATTTTAATTTATCCAAATGTGATCATTAATTTTTCCATTTTACAAATGACATCTAAATGAATCAATGGTTTTTTTTTTTTTTACTTTGTATCTTCAAGTGAAACAATGGAAAAAAATCATAAGTTTGCTGACAAAACTAATTTTTTAGAGAGTGCGACGACTCTGAACAGTAACGTTTTCAGCCATTGCATATGCGCAGTAAAATAGCATAATTATTGTACTGTACATACATTACGGTACTAGAAAAGGGAAAAGTTATCATCGAAGAACAGCACTTTCAGTCATGCTTAGATGTTAGGCAAGATATAAAAATTTTCCCATTGCTGAAAGGTTTTTCGTGAGCCTGGAATATAATTATAAATAAAAAACGCAGCATGATTAATAACAAAGAAAAAATAATCAAAAAACACTTTTACAGAAATAAATATGAATATAGTATTCCCATATATGCATTTATTTTAATTTTATGTAGGTAAATTATTTTAGTATTCTGAACAGTAGAATGAATCTTTATAAAAGCGAGTGAGGATTGCAAGATAAATAATCGAAAACATTTATTTAAGAAAATACTCTTTATTTAAAATTACTTATTACTTAGTTGCACTTTATTTGTTAAATTTATCCATTTTCAATGGAGATTCCTAATTATTATCTTTTTTGCTTAGTAATTACATTATTAATTCAGGAAATTCTAATTGAAAGAATGATAAAATGTACCGAAGTTTTCTGAGGAGTTAGATACGACTAACAGAACTGTAATGACTTGTATATTATAAAATAGGCACAAAATGTTAATTACAGTGAAATAAACTGAAAATATTATTTTATTTATTGTTTCAAACCTGTAATGTTTCTTTCTAGAACGGTTAGTTCAATCACTGGAAAGACAATATTACGGTCATCTCTGTTGGATACCCTCTGATGGATTGGGTGCAGCGTAAGTGATCCCAGAGCTTGTCGACAAACTTGGCAATGAATTTGGCGACTTTGGCAACAAAATAGATAGTACTGGAATTTTTTAGAATTTTAGCAATTGAGTCAATAGGAACCGAGATAAACCTGATTGAACCAGAGCTTTCTCTGTACACCTTCCAGAAACTATAGAAGGCCAGCTGTCTCAGGCTGCAGTCAGTCGCGTACAGAGTCGTAAAATGAACCGTGATCGGGGAAAGAGTCAACGGCGAATAGTTGGATAAGTCCGGCGAATCGCAAGCGTTGTATGGAGTTCTAGAATTTGCTGAATTGCGCTGTCTGCCGAGTCCTGGTGTTTATTGTGGAAGCAGCATCGAGTCGTATAGTAGTGAGTCGGCAGTTGGAGACAGTGGAGAATTGCAGACATTTGGAGAGACCGTAGGGTGAAGCTACGTAGATTCCCTCCTTCTGCTGAATTCTTTCTGGCCGCTTTGCGTGCTGTGGTTGTTTTTATTACCGATCATTAAATGTGGGTTACTGTTTGTTGTAGTGTGCTGCTATGTCTTTCCTCTGTTCGTCTCGGCTGTATATTTGCTGTCCTTGTATTAGTGTCTTCGTGTTCAATAAGCATCGTCGTTTGTTATTAAAGGACTGATTTTTCATCGCCCAACAAATCACAAAGAACTCCGACGGAATTTCAGTAACAATATTTGTTCATTGACCTTAGTTTCTGTTATTTTCTTTATTAATTCAAATCTTAGAATTTGATCTTCGTCAGCGTTTGGTGTAGAAGACATTTAATTCTATTTTTATGTTTACTATTAAATCGAGATGGCAATTACTATATACTCGTCAATCCTAATATTAGCAGAGACTTTTGCAAATAATTCAAATTAGGGGGGGAAATAAGATATGGTGATGTTTCCATGTTAAGCATTGTTTTTCTTTTGTTTATTTGAATCTTGTATTCTCTTTGTAAGAATATTTTTTTAATTTTGTCATTATTTATTTAATAAATTGATAGCTTAGTATACTTTCTCGAACATGAAACATAGAAAAAATATTATAAACTTCGAAAAATTCGAGTTCAAGATTTCAACGGATCTCCGTGTTTTTAGATTTCTCTGACTTCAAAAAACTCATTTTTGCATTATGTCTGTTTATCTTTGACAAATATACTTAAAAATGCTTTCAACTAGAGTGATGAAATTTAATATACGGACATTACATCAAATTAGTAGATTTGTATCAATTATGAGCGAAAGAGAACGAAGTGTCTATGGTCCAGCTGTCCGAATTTAAGTTAATACAATGAATAGAATTATATAGTTAATATTTGGTATCTAAATTTAATATCTAAAATGTAGTTGACATCAAATGTGGAATTAATCCGTCAAAGAGTTGAATTTCCGTCGGACTGTACTTTCATAAAGCATAAAATAAGCATGTATAAAGTTTAATATTTGATTTTCTGTCTACAATACCTCTGTGCTTTGTGCAGAATTTTGATTTTAATCGGTTCGAAACTGAGCATCTAAAGCCTAGACTTAATGAGAAATGCAAAGGATTAATCGCCAAGGATCATATGGCAGGTTTAGCAACATTGCTAAATTCACATCAAAGAGCGGTATATCATAATCGCATTGCCGTGAAAGACGGTTGCAGAATTACCCAAATTACTTAATTTTATGCTTTGAGAAGAGGATGTGTGTGGAACATTTTTATTAAGAAGTAGGTAAGCAATTTTTGAAGAGCTCACTCTGGTTGGCTGCTGAATTTTTTAAGTGAGAATTAAATCGCAAATTTATTTTGCTATTACTTATTCTATATAATCCTGATTGAAGATTATGCATTAAAAAATGCGTTTCGAAATTATTTTAAAGCAGTTTTACATGCATCGCTCCAATTAGATGAATTGCAGGAAAAATTTAAGAATTCATTTGACAGCAAGATTTCTGTCATAAAAAAAAAGAGTCGAATGCTAATTAATCTAGGGAGTGGCTTTTAAAATTACTAACATTTTTCTGAAATTTCTTAAGAAATAAATTAGACTGAATTTCTGTTTTACGATATATATCTATTAATTCTCCACAAGATGTAAATTGTTTCAAGGACATTTTAATAGAATATTCTGTCTCCGAAAATAAGAATACTTAGAAAGTCAATAAAAAACGGTGCATTTCTATCTTTTAATTATTTGTCTGTTAAGAACTTTTTTCCAATTTCTAAGACGAATATTTTGTACCCCATGTTAAACCAAAACGACTTTATTTTCGATACGATAATTTTTCAGATTTGCGTTTCTACGATGCTATTATATGAAGACTTCTTGCAGTCACTTTTTACTATGGAGAGGTTCGGCTTATAAAAATAATAAATGCATTGGAATAGAGAATTTTTATTATTTCAATATTTAAGAATTTTTCAGTTGAAATGCATGCATTTATTAGACAACATGCCCCCAAATTAATAAGATAATCCTAGTTGCTATAATCATCAGGGGCATGGAGTTGCCTTTATGCACTTATTAAGAATTAATAGAATATTAGTTTCTACAACAAAAAATTTGAATGTGACCCATAATATGCTTCTAAAATGCGATCTACAAAAATTTGTTTTTACCTAAATCATTACATTATAGAATCCCAATATTCACAATTTAGCAGGTTTGTGTAAATTGTCCTTTTATCACGTGAAAACTGTTTTTGTTAAATTCATATAATATACAACCCCCCCCCCCCTCCCCCCAGTTATTAAAAGAAAACAAATTCCTCTGTATTATTACTTTCAAAACACTCCGTATCTTATTTTATTACGGAAAAATGAATAGAAATATAGTCTGTTCGCGCTCTTATTGGTGAAGTAATCCATTATTTATTGATAAATTATTTTATCAATAATTGCCAATTAGAAAGTTTACACAAATAAATTAGGCATTGCATTAAGTAGAAAATCCGAACTCATAAGCGAATAATATTGCAATTTGAGGTATTAAAAGGTAGTAAGAAAATTAAAAATAAATAAAAATAGAGCAATGCATTTGAAGTGGGAAAAAAGGCAAGAGAGAGAGTCATAAGATCATACAACGTTTTCATCATTTTCATTCACGTCGAAGCTATCATGATAGGGTAATATACAAAATTATAAAAACAGATATAGACCAAACTTTCCACTTCTCGTATAATGTATTTGAAATTTCGTGGTTATCGTGCTGTTAGGACCATTTGCCTCTTTACTTGAATTATTTAATGATTTGTGGAACAAATTTGAGGGAGAAAATAAATATGTAAACGACACGAACAAGTATTTAAATCAACGCACACAGAGAGATATCATGAAGAGAGTATTATACATAAGTTTTTTTTCCTTACAACAACCTATTCTGTAAATGAAATGTAAATATCCTGAATGAAATATTTCTTATATCAATTTTCGTTATTGTTTTTAAGTTTGACGCTACTGTGAATTTATCTGGCTGCATGCTCCTAAGGTACTTGTGAGATGTGAAATATCCTGAAAGAAAATACTTCATGTGACTATGACCTCTACGTGACTAAATTCTAATTCACTGTTAAATTGAGGAATAGAAAAAGAAGTCCTTATTCTGGCTGCCTTCCAAAAAATAAAAAGCGGTATGCTTGTTTCAACTAATCTTACTTTCTAAATATTAATCTATGCTACAATTTTTTTAAAAAATAAAAAGCAGATATATTTAACTCATTATAATGAATGGAATATTGTATAATCTGAACATCTTCGATCCCTTCTTGCGACTTATGGAAACTTTCTTGTTCCGTTTGTTTTAGAAAAAAATATAACTAATAAGCACGTTTCTTCTATCCCTTAACTATTAATTTGTAAATAATTATCAATATTAAAGAAAGGCCCCATTCTAAAAACGTTTTAAATCGGAGTTATTGTACGACCAAAGAATCAAATTATTCATTAATATCTGGAAGACCACGATACACCGCAGTTTTTGTAAAATCGTTTGTTTTCGTAGAAAATATTTAGATATGAATCATATATTGCTTATATATGAATATTTTTCAATCTTGCCTACATATGAACTGGTCATTTAAATAAAAAAAATCATGAATACACTAAGTTTAACATGTTATTCGAGACAATCTGCTATTTTATAGTTTATCTATTATTATTATGTTTTTGAACTTACACTCAGTTTTAATGTGGTGAAATCGTGTCCGAGATGGCACTATATGACATTGTCCAACATGAGATATGATAGAATAAGGCCCTAATATTTAGTTATAATAAAATGTTGTTTCATTATAAAATCACGCTTTTTCAGAAAGGTCATCTATACAGATAAACTTAAAAAGAAGAAAATATTAAATATAAATACGAAAGTAAAAAAATAAAGCAAAAAACGCGACTCTAACCAAGGATCCGCAACGTATGCGCCATTCATGTTGTTCTAATCGCTATACTGCACTGCCGACACTTCGAAGGAGAAGGAAGTTCCTTCGAATATGTTTACCCTTACCCTTCGTGAATATGTTTTTTTTTCTAATAGATAGAGAAAAAATTTTTGTTTTGGTGTTAAATCGCGTTTTTTTCAGGAGACACATTTATAAATAAACTTAAAAGGCAAAACCTTATCTAAATATAGCATTTCATCCAAATGGCTGGAGCCGTTTCCGATATATGCATGTTCATACACACACAAGAATTGCTCGTTTAAAGATATAAGATAATAATAAAAATAAGTTAATATTTTTGTGGAAATGCATATTCTTATAAACATCAAAATGATTACTTTATTTTGTTAACTAAATTGTGTTTAAAATTTATGTAAATTTAAATCAAATATTCTAATAAAATAATCATACAAATCTAAAGGTGCATAATGTTAATAACCAGTTACAATTGCGAATTATGTTTCCAGTTAATCTCAGACAACTACGAACTACTGAATATAATATTCTGAAAATTCAGAAATTTCTCACATGCATCACTCTCTAGGGACTATTTGCGTAAAACTTCTCAAAACAAGTGCTATGAGATGGCAAGCATGTATATCTGAAGCTTAAAAATTAATGACTATCTACGTCCATTCATCAGATGCATGTAAACACATTCAGCCTACTGGCAAATCACATCTCACCATCTAGAAGTTTAATAAATGAATTCTGGCTTGGGAAAATAAAATAATCTTGAAAGCATCACGTCTACGCAGGAGAAAAAGATATGTTCAAAGTTTAAATTTATTTCTAGAAAAATTTACTATTCTTAGATTTATTAATATTATATATAAAGATTTCAAAGTGAAAATTATTTCAAATGTACGGATTATGCAACGTTATTAGGCGAGTTAATGCTTTTAAAACTAAAGCCAATTTTCCCATTTATACACTTTAGGATTCTCAGTCGCAAGCAGTCAACCATTTTCTTACTAACATATATAAGTACATATTTTGTATTATTAGAATTCTTACTATATGAAACAATTCCCGAGCTTCTAATCCTTTGATATTCAATCTTTTCGGTTTTCTAATCTAAAAGGATCTCTATTCTTCTAGAAAGAGAATAAAGATACTTTTAGGGATATAGAATAAAAATATCTATTCTAGATATTCTTCTTCTATATCCCATTGTACCTCATTATATGTGATGGACGCTTTGCTTACTAATCAAAAAATAAGAATTAAAATATACAGAACTTTTGAAAAGGGAAGCAGATCTCATGCTGATGTTTGCAAATGAAGGGACTCATGATCATTATTCAGCATACACATCTACCATGTTTCCGAGAGAGAAAGATAAATAAAACAATTTTGCTATATATTTCTCTAAACTCTGATGGCTTTTTCTTGAGTTGTGTTCGAATCATTCTCTTTATTTGGCCTTACTTTAAAGTTGATCAACTGAAAACAAATATGAAATCTTGCTGGATAAAGTTTTTTCCTGTATCTGATATATTGTATTTTGAGTTATGTTTTCAAAAATATTCTAAGCAGTATACGACTGGATTATTTCCCTTTCGTTGAAATCTGTCTTTCCCACCTTTAATAGGAATGATGTTTCTAGTTCTATTCTTATGCCGATTAAATAATTTGTTTTTTAATCTGAACTTTTGGAATTATTTCTGTTCATTCCTTCACAATATTGAGGGTATTTAATAAAACAATGTTTTCTAGGCAGAGAAGGAATGATTTTGCTGAAATGATGCTGCATTATTATTTCCTTAATTACAATTTTACGTTATTGAAAATAATGCATTCATATTGTGTATAATGATTTCTGATTATTGTAAAAATTATTTTTTCGATTCTGTACCAATGGAATATGGATTAGATAAACCATATTTATCATCGAAAATTTAGTTGCAGTTACATAATTTACAATTCCATAAAATTTCATTTCAATAATAAATTCTTATTGCTTATAATGCATTTTAATTCATGTAACAATTTCATTTAATAATATCGATGATCATACTCAAAATTTAGGTTGAACTTGAAATCAAATTTGTGAAATATAGATAGGAATAAATTAATGAAATTTTGTTTCAAAAAATCGACATTGTACGAACCTAACCTTACAAAATATCTTTTCATATTTCAAATAAAGAGATGCAAAATATTCTTTTCTTCAATCTTATTTAATGAATAATTATTATTTTTAACTTTTCTAACGATTAAGACCGGTTTCAAAGGACTTTTAAAGATATAAATACATGATGTGTCTACCTTCAAAATTTCATGGTATTGTAACATGACGTTCTAATTCTTCCTGTAAATTGCATAGATATTAAACAAAATCCTTCTTTAACTTTCAGTAATGGAAGAAAATCGCGCGATCAAGTAATGGATGAAACATCGAAAACGATTTCGATTTCATTCAACACAATGAAATTATTGCTGTAAAATATATTTAAAGTTAATTAAATATAAAATAAATATTTTTTATACTAAATTAGTATCATTGAAAGAATAATTTTTGAACTTTAAAAAAAATGTAAAAATAATTTTTGTGCAGGAATATTTTCGAAACATTAAATTAACTTTTAATCAAAATTTGTAAAATTTGCTCCGATATGGACTTCCTCCCTCCTCTAAAGGATAACCATGCTGTTGTAAGTCAATCGACCTGGCAGCAGTGTGCCAATATACACATAGGTAGGCGCATACACAAATTTATTTTTATTACTAGTAGAAAAAAAAAGATATTAAGTATTTCCATCTTGTGCAAAAATTTGCTGATATAACGTAGATGTACTACGAACTAGAAGTAAACATGTGTGCAGACATTTTCCTTTCATGCAACTGAACATCCTTTAAAGTCAGTCTTAACAGTTTGTGCTCTCAAATTTAATAAATTATAAATATTCGAAACAAATATCTTTTATTGTTCCAGTTAAATCAGAAGCTTAATGAAGAAGGGATAAAATCATGTAAAGTGCGAAAATTACTTACATAAGCTTATTTTTATTTAATAAAGGAATGAAATATAACTATAAATAAGCAAAAAATGGTTATTATTTTCAAGTTTTATTACGTAGTTTTGATTAAAATTTTATTCTACCATTCAAAATTAATCAAACCAAACATCATAATTAATTGACTTAAATAAATATTAAGTTTTTTTTGAATTTATACAAATATCTATGGTCGTAATTACTAATATTTATTGTGATATTTATTGTACCACTAATTATCTTCTGTTGTCATTCTTCAACCAAGGTCAGGGATTTAGTGTATTTGTTATAATATTATTTATTCAAGAGAAACATCTTAATGGTTTATTTCCGTATAATTGTATTTGATATCCCACAGATTTACGTTTGTATCAGTAATGCCATGTACAAATATTTTGCGCATAAGGTTGATTAAGAAACTACAATTTTAAGTGTTAGCTTCCATTATACACACATTCGAATCCAATAAGCTTAAATATATTTTGATCGATCAAGGTTCGGATCAGTGATAGTATACATATGGATGCAGCTCTCCAATTTGTGAAGAGAGTTAGTAATTGACATCTTGCTCCCGGGATAAATTGGGAAAGTTTGCTTTGGTGCGTACTCGATATACTGGGAGCTGCTTTCACCACTAATGATCCGAACACAGGTCTCTGGTTTAGCGGATTCGCTAACTGATCATCTGGGAGAAAAGGGAATTTCATCATTTGTGACTTGAATTATTTCCTTACATTTCCTCTCTAATTAACGATTAAACTTAATTTATCTGTATTTCGCAAATAATTTTATATTGATTCCTTATTTGACTAACAAATTTTATTATTTTAGATTAATAATCTTTGCATTCATTTCTAATATTATTTAATCCAAAGCAGAAAATGCATGTCGATTGATTATTTTTCTAACTAATTATGCTGTTTAAGTTCAATATTTGATGCATAATTTTCACATATTCTTTTATAAAAAACAGAAAATATATGTTTTTGTTTATGATAATTACTTTTTGAATAGATAATCATACTAGTTTAAATTAATACTAGTTTAATCATACTAGTTTAAATTAAATTAATTTTTTGATTGTTCTATAACCTGAAAAAAAATTCGCCTTTTACAGGAACTGCAAATTTATTCAAAGATTTATTAATAATTTAAAAAAAAATATTACAATACACTCCCGAGTACCCGGCCTAATGTGGCGGAAGTACAGGTCAGATAACAAAAAAGACGGATAGGCCGGAAATCAATGGATTCCTTTCTTTGTCCACCAATACCAGAAAGCAAGGTTTTTATACCAACGCTCATAGTTATAATATGTATTTTTCACTTCTTATTTGAGTGCTAAGCCTTCCTTTTATCTCAAGCCACACCCAAGCAGCAAAAGATCGTTGGCCAACCATTGGCCGAACATCGCCCCACAGAACCCGCGAGGTTGGGGCGAGATCGCCTCCGATCTCGCCCCGACCTTGTTCATGTCCCCCGGCAAGACACCGCGCGATGATCGCCCCGGCGTGTTTCCGACGATATTGCCGATGTTTTTCCGACGTGTAAATACCACGGGCGACTTTATACCAAGCATTTTTCGATGTGTTTTATCAATGGGCGACCCAATACCAATCATTTCCCCATGTGTTTTATTAATGGGCGACCCAATACCAATCATTAGGCGAGTTGTTACTGAGTACTTTCCGGCGTCAAATTTAAATATTAGTTAATTGGTTATTCAGTTTTCTCAAACTGTATACATTAGTGTCATAATATTTAGAACTATAATACTTTCAAAATTTTATCAAACGACTGAAAATACGAATCATTTTGAGTAGTTTACTTTTCTTTTTTACCTTTGAGTAATTTTGTTTGCTATTTATTTTTATAAATTTAAAATTCCATAAAGCACTTGCTTTTGATAGAATGACATTTTTCATGATTTTAACCTTACTTCAACTTTTTTAACTATTATTATAGCATATATTTTACCACAATCTTACCCTATAAATTTTTTAAGCAATATCTATTTTTACTACTCTTTAAGAAAAATAAACAAATGTTAAAATTATTTGAGATAATTTCAAATTTGATCACCTGCACATCTATATAGAAGATTTATTGCCTTCAATTATATATCCTATTTATTTTCATTGTTTAATTACTAATTATTTTTATTATGGGAAGAAATGTTAACAAACATAGTTTCAATTTTATAATCAACCAGTATAATTTTACTGATATATATAATGCATCTAATTTTAAATTTCTAATATTGCCTATATCATCTATTTATAAAAGTTATTTCATAACAATTCAAGACAGAAAAATATATAATTCTTATTAAAAAATATTTTCTTTACTATACACACTTTTATATTGCTTAATGTGAGCTATAAACCAAGAATTACTAAAAAGTAATAACATAAACTTCTAACAACACAAATTCCTATTTTAATGTATTTTGAACACCCTACCCCCACCCCTTTTTAATGCATTTGTTAAAAATTGTGTAAAACACTAAATTATATAATTCCTATTATATGTTTCTTCAACAGACAACTTTTTTTTTATAAGCACACTTCAAATTTCTAATATTTTCATGATTTATGTTTAGTGAGGGCTGGGTTTGTGACAAAATAACCAAATTTGATCTTTGTTAAACTCTGGAAATTTCACAAAAATTCCATGCATAAAAATGCAACACTCCTTTCAATTTTACTGATTCTATTTACAATTAACTTACAAAGTTACTTCATGTAGAAATTTTATACCTTGTTAGTGTTAGCTAATGTCCAATAGACAAAATTTTACAAGCATAAATTAATAATTTACTTGAAATTTCTATTTTTTTAAAATTTATGATTAGTTTGGTTTGGTTTTATAGCACAAGAACCAAACTTGATCTTAGATTAACACTGAATATTTCACAAAAATTCCATACACAAAAATGCAACACTTCTTTCAATTGTAAGAAATTCCTTATATTTAGTAACTTACATTCCTTATATTTAGTAACTTACAAAGTTACTTCATGTTGTAGAAATTTTATATCTCATAAATGTTAGTGTTAGCTAATGTCCAACAGATAACATTTTACAATCACAAATTAATAATATTCTTCTAATATTTTCTTGATCTATGTTTAGTTGTTTGGTTTTGTGGCACAAAAACCAAATTTGTTTAATATTAAGTCTGAATAATTCACAAAAATTCCATACCCAAAAATGCAACCCTTCTTTCCATTACAGGGAATTTTATTTACTATTAATTTACCAAGTTACTTCATATTGCATTAATTTTATACCTCATTATAAATGTTAGCGTTAGCTAATCTTCAATAGACAACTATTTACAATCACAAATTAAATAACTTACTTCAAATTTCTAATATTTTCTTGATCCATAATTAGTTTGCTTTTGTTATGTTTCACAAGAACCAAATTTGAAATTGGAGATATGTCATTATCAAAATATTTCAAAAATATATTTCACATAAATTTCATACTCAAAAATGCAACATTTCTTTCACTTATACGAAATCTCTTTTATTTACTATTAACTTAAAGTTATTTCATGCTGTAGAAATTTTATACCTCATTATAAATGTTAAGAGTTAGCTAATGTCTAATAGACAACATTTTACAAGTACAAATTAATAATTTACTTCAAATTTCTAACTTTTTTTTTTACCTATGATAGTTTGGTTTTATTGCACAAGAAATAAATTTGATCTATGATTAACTCTGAATATTTCACAAAAATTCCATATCCAAAAATATAAACATTACTTTCAATCATATAAAATTTCTTTAGGCAAATATTAAAAAAAAAAGAAAAGAAAAGAAAACTATTATTTTCCACTTTTTATTTTTAGAGAAAAGGAAAACAATAATGCAAAACAATTTATTTACAAAAACCTTCGTTAAATAATATTCTACAAATACAAAGTAAAATAACAATTTGCTTCAAATTTTTGACTGAATTTTCTGTAATGACTTGTACAGCCAAGCAGCATCCAGAAACTGATTTTCAAGAAAAAATATTGTCACAAAGTCATTCTTACACAAAATTTATTTAAACTTTATTTACAATATTTGAAGAAGAGTTTGATGATTCTAAAAATCCACACACATTTACATAAATATTATATGTAACTTAATCATCAGCTACATATAAAGAATTATACATAAACATTTCTTTTGATTCATTTTTTCCTTTTGGATCAGATTTGGTGAACCTAGAAAACTATTATAATAATAATTGAGCTTTCATTTCTTTTAATATACAAATAAAATATTTGTTGACAATTGGAGATATGTCATTAACAAGTAAAAGTCTTATAGAACTTCATAAGCATGATAATGTTTTCATTCTGATATTGGACTGTGTAGGCAAATTTTATAAACTGTTTAGGATAATAGAGAAATATAAAAATAACTCAAACTAATGGGAATAAAATTTATGTTACTATTTTATGTAATGTGAAACAATTCATATAAGAGTATTCAAAAATACCTACATAATCTCAAGTTTTAAAGATTTTTTTTTTTGAACTTTATAATAAATATATTCTGCTAAGCATTTTTTTAGACTTGTGTCAAAATAAAAATAATTACACAAATGTTATTGCAATACCAAAATATAAGAATGTTATTTAATACTTTTTAAAACTTCTTTCATTTGAAAATTTTAAGAAAAAGAAATAAATTGTAAATGAAAAGGATAATTAACTAAGCTAACTAGAAATAAAATCGCTTGAATTGTCATTCTGAAAAAATAATGAGGGTGTGATTAAAGAAATTTTATTCAAAATATATAAAGAAAAATTAAAGTTTTACAAAACAAAATGTATGCCTTTCTTATACAGGAAAAAAAAGTTTTCATATAAAAAAAAACAGAAATTAAAATTAACCTACTTGTTGCAATGTGGTAGGCTTGAATGACATTTGGAAATACATTTCATTGCATCTTTCATGCAAAGACATTTCATATTTTGGCACTTTGTTTAACACATACATTTGATAAATCCTTGGCTGCTTCCACTGGGCTGAGCAATTGCAACTAACTGGTGAGGAATTTTGTGGTCTGGAATATTTTCAATTTTAAAAGTTCTAAAGGCATAAAGTGAATTGAGATCTCGCATATAATTGTTTTCGATTTTTTCTGAAGTTCCAAGTTGGTAGAAACCATACTCTGTCATATACATTATAACTGCCAATATATTGTGCAAATAATTTTGTGCCTTGTTGACTTCAGGAATAGGAATACACACAGTAGTTTCCAAAGAAATATTGAGAAATTATTTTTAGCTTGTACTTCTTAATTGATTTTAGAGTTTATTTTACCTTCAATTGCATTTTCAGTTTTGGAACAAAAAGTGCACAAAATTTCCATTTCATCGATTTGGAGATGTATTTCATACTTTTCTGGGTTGCCATTTGGGATTCTATAGAATGTTTAGAAAATATGAATTGTTTCATACATTGCCAGCTAGTTTTACAGATTTTACACAATGTCCAGGCATTTTATAAAATGTTGGATTTCATATTTTTCCAGTAATGCACATAACATATTATACATATACTTTTCTTTAGGTTCTCCCTTTTTGGCCAGATTTGATGAACCTAAAAAACATATTTAATTATAATAATAAATGAGCATTCACTTCTTTTAAAAGTACAATAAAATATTTGTTGACAATTGGAGATGTGTAATTAGCAAGCAAAAGTCTTATGGAACTTCATAAGCACAATGTTTTCATTCTGATATTGGACTGTGTAGGCAAATTTTAGAAAAATGTTTACGCTAATAGAGAAAAATAAAAATAATTCAAATTAATATGAGTAAAATTTATGTTACTATTTTATGAAATATGAAATAATTAGAAACTATTCCAAAAAGGCCTACATAATCACAAGTTTTAAAGAATTTTTTTTTAGCCTCATGTCAAAATAAAAATAATTACACAAATGTTATTTCCATACCAAAACATAAGAACGTAATTTAATACTTTTAAAAAATTTCTTTCATTTGAACATTTGAAATTGTTGTTAACAAAAATGAAAGAAATTGTGGTTGAACCGGAGTTTAACCCCTTTCTTCGCCAAATCAAGATAACGTATCAAAGCTAGCAACCTCCAGATTGGCAAACCTATTATCTTTCACCTTTATTATGCGCTATGATTGGACATTACACCCTCGCTTTTGAACATTTCGCAAAACACGGCGTCGGCCAGTTGGCGATTTTTAAAAATTGCGCCAAGCAGTGGGTTAAACTTCGGTCGTACCGAAATTGTAAATAAAACGGGAAAATAACTGCAATAATTTGAGAACACGCGAAATAAAAATCTAACAAGAAATAAAATACGAAATGACGATAGCTCAATTAACAAAGTAAAGTTGCAGCACTTAAATGAAATAGAGAGATGAACAGTGGATCGTTAAAGCTTTATTCCGCTTACACCTAACGCTAATAACATTACATACAACTCCGTGTTTTAGGTAATCAACAAATTCTGACGGCTTTACTAAAAATAACCTCTTTCATTCACTATTTAGAATAAATTCTATAATATTTACAAATATAGAATAATAAATAAATTGCACTTACCAAAACGCTTGGAATGGCGACTCACAATGCTAAATAAATTCCAAAACAAGCCAGATGATTCATGGGAAATTCCTAAAATATATTCAAATAGCGCCATCTAGGCAAGACCACTTTCAGGACATCGGGGCGAGTATGGGGCGACTACATTAAAATGGTCATTTTCACAAAATCGCCGTGAGAGCTCGCCCCGATGAAAAGGCGACCTTTAGAGGCGATAGAAAAAAAATTGATCAGTGTCCGATATCGCCCCGACCCAAAAGCGACTATCGAGGAAAATGTATGATCTGTAGCCGAGCAATGCGAGGCTTGGCCAATCAATTACCGACTATTCTTGCTGCTTGGGCATATAATGTGAATGCTGTAGCTGCCCGGTGAATCATAAAAGCAGTTGTCGTTAACGTGTCGAGTTAAAGTAGAAGGCTCTGTACTAGTAATATATGTTTATATACTTCTCTGCAAGATTCAAGAATTTATTAGAAAAAGAACAAGTTGAGTATACAAACTATTCACATTTTAACATAAATTCTGTAATGTCTAATTTAAATGCAGGAAACAAAATTCACTGTGGTGCACTTAAAGAAATATCAAGCATACTACGAGAAAAATTTACGAATACTGCAAGTACTGTGTAAATATAATCAGGAACAGCGGCAAGTATTGAGGCCCGTAATACATACATAAATACGAAGCATTGAACAATGAGCGGAACGCTGCTCTTTTTCTGTCACAATTTGTGTTTTGCACACGCCCTGTAAGAGGATTGTAGCAGACGCCCGCTTCCTATGCAAGGTTTTGCCTTCCTTATTTAATTACGATAAAAGAAAACTAGGCTGAATAGCATGAAATCCGGATAGTCGCGAACCGGATACTCGGGAGCGCACTGTATTTATAAAATATTTGGTTAAGGAAGGAAACTAATTTTAAAATAAGGATAGTTATTAAAGTTTACTCTAAAAAGTACCTCAAATATTTTTAATATCTATTGTCAACTGGCGTATTTACGGTCGAGAAAACAAGTTCAGATGGAATGAAATGAACCAAGTAATAACATTGACTGTCAGGAACAGAAATAATATCCAAACAGAAAAAAAGAAGTTTTAGAGCATAACATTGAAAAAATGCATTTGTAGCTACTTCAGGAAGCAGGATTGAGAAATTCATATGGCTACAGAATGAATTAGAATAAATGCAGATATGAAATTTTTATATGAACTAAGTATAATGAATGGTGTGTCATATTTATTTCAGACAATATTGAATTTTTTTCTGTAATAATATTTATTTTAAATGTCCTTAAAAGTAAGAAAAAATCTTAGACGTCATTCAATAAAAGAATCGAAAAAAGATGTTAAAGATGGAAGTAAGTAAAATTCGAATTTCCCTCACAGATAAAAAAAAATGTTTACTTACCCCGAACGAAACCAGATAATGAAAATCTTTTTAAGTATGAAACATACAGGGTGGTCATCAAATAACTTACCCTATTTGGTGCCATCTGCAGCTAAAACTAATGAACGAAATGAAACCAAATTTCATATACAGACTGTGGAAGGCATGGAAAAATAAATTCCGCGGGAAAAAAAAATAGTACCAAAAGTTGCCGATAAGGGAAATACTGGCGCTGTGACAGAACAGTTATGAATGAATTCATGACTCGCAGAAAAAAATCTTTTATTCATCAATATTAAAGTCCCCGTGCAACATTTTCAATATTTTGACCTTCCGTGTATACAAAACAGGACATGGAGTGTATGACGCTCTCCACTGCTGTTTGTAAACTGTCCACTTCCAATGTTCATAACAGCCCATCTTATATTTTGTTTCAATACATGCGGGTTTGCTTAAGAGCAGCAACGGCCTTACAATGTGTCTAGTGTTGAGCAGTTTTACTAGTAAAGTATACTGAGGCAAGGTAGGGCCCATATTGAGCAGACATCAACAGTCAATCACGAACAACAGTCAATAAACACATAAGAGTATATAGTCAAAAACGAAATGTTAACAGGTAGTTAAACATTTGATCTTCCCTTTTTACAAAGAATGCATGGCGCTGCTGTCGCGCACGTAGTAGGAATTTCACAAAATCTATCTCGATAAGAAATTTTCCTCGTTCGTACGTCACAGCAGCGCCAGTATTTCTCCTATCGGCAACTTTTAGCACTAATTTTTTTCCCCATCGAAATTTATCTTTCCATGATTTCCACAGTTTCGATATGAAATGTGGTTTCATTTCGTTTATTCATTTTAGCTGAGGATGCAACCAAACAGGGAATGTTGTTTTATGGCCACATTGTATAACTATAAAAGGTTACCTCAACTTCCCCCATCAAAACTGAGTAAGTATAATGCTAGTTGTCATGACATTAATTAATTTCCTTAAACGATTCTCTGAAAATTTCCCTCGGATAAAATTATTTGATAATTTTAAATAATTTCTAAAATTAATAATATAAGTTTGCATGCAAGCATATAATCACATTTTCAAACAAGTTAATTAATAAAGCGATATTCTTATTTAATTTATAAAAATTTAAGTTAGTTTTCAATACAACATATGAAGAAGAATTTATACATTAATTTCTCAAAATCTGACTCTTTGCACTCGAATGAGGCATCTGAACCACCATTCAAGACGGTGCATCATTTCGCCGTTTTATTTATTTATATTTCATTTTTGTTTGTTAAAATCGCCTAAGGAATGGTAAAAAGATGTAGAATAATTTTTCAAAGAAATTCGACTTAAAACAATTATGTATATTTATTTTTCTGAGCAATAAACAAATCTCTGCATTAGATGAATAACTATGCATCGAATTACTTTTCCGAGTGTAAATGGATAGGAATTCTTATAACTTCTTCTATTAATAATTACAGCCATCTCTATTTAAATAGAAGTATTAAATTCTGTGAATTATTATTTTATACTAGTCGCCTTTGGTGACCAGTTGGTTCCCAAAACATATTGTTTATAATTAATGTTTCATTGTTAATGTCAGAACTAATTCTCCTTCCTAACCCCAGATGGTAACGCATTCTCATTGTCTTGAAAGTTAAGCAGAAAAGATTTCTTGTTTGCTTGGCAGTCAAGAAAGGTAGATGTTCATGTGGAGTGTGAACGATCAGTAGCTCTCGAGGAAAAGTAGAGCAAACTTATTTTAACTATCACGCGGAAACCCAGCAACTTTCTTTTGAAATTAGTAGTTTCTGAAGAAAATAATTTTTATTGTCTTTAAGAAATATTCTTAACCGTGATATGGAATTGTTTATTGGAAATTGTATAAAAAAATAACGTGTGGCTTATTGGGAATAAATGGATGACTAGTCTAGAAAATCATTTCCTGATTTTTCTTCCTTACAATCTTCTATTTTTTGCAGGAGCACAGGGTATGTTATCAAAAACAGTGTAGAAATATTTCGTTAGATAAATGTTCCCAAAATTGGACAGTCAAGACATAATTTCATGCCCATTACTTCCCCAAATACACATACAGAAAAGCCGTGTTATTTTAATTGGCTTACATATGTTCTGTTTATTGTATATCCGGACCTTTCTAATGGAAACCATCCCCCCCCCCCAGTTTCGAAGCGTTTTTAAAGACGTAAATATCCAGCTTATATATCTTTAAAACTTCTTGTATTGTAACTTCTCAATCTTATTAGTCCCGTAAAGCTATGATAAGCACAGAATCCTTTTCTAACTTTCAAGAACGGAAAATATGCGATTAATTATTTGATGACACGAAGAAAACGATTTGGGTTTCATTCATACCAATGAAAATATTGTTTCGTAATATACTTAAAAATAAATTTTTATAAGTTATTTAGTTTTTAATTTACATTTAACTCGATTGGTGTCACTGGCAGCAATTAACTTGGTATCATTCAAAACAAATATTGAAATAAATACTTTGAAAGATAGACTTTATAATGAGAAATAATAATAATAATAATTTTTTATATGGGAATATTTTTGGAAGTTATCACAAAGAATGTTTCTAGATTAATTTTTAATAAATAAAAATTCTAATTAACATTTCAAAAAAGTCACTCCAAAGTGTATATTACTACTCTCCAAGTTATATATGTGTCAGTAGTGTAGTAGTTCTGGTAGCTGTAGGTGAAACGGCCTGGTCAACCAGTAGTGTGCCAAGGCATGCAAGCACGCATAATTGAAAGTAACAATTATAATTCAAAATTATGCATAGGTTTGTTGCATTGTGTTCTTAAATTTCCTGAAAATAAAAATATTTTTTTAGGATGCAAGAATGAGTTATTCTAATGTATCATATTTAACATTTTTTTCTATGACTTTTCTACTTTACTTGTAGCAAAATCTATTTTCTGTTAGCCAGTAGAGCATTATTAGACTTACATGCATATTTTGCAATCAATATGATGAATCAATTGTTACAAAAATCACCTATAAAAGTTTTTTCCTCCGTTTTATCACATTCATCGGTAATTATTCATAACGAACGATTAGTCATATTAACCTTAACTTATATTTCATTTAGGTTTACAAACCTTTTAGAAATTCAAAACATTTCAAAAGTAATATCTTTTTTTTAATTTCTTCAAATATTAATGTTTAATGTTCTTTGTAAACATATGCATTTAAATTATTAACGTAAGATGGTTTCTGACTTACACTTTTATTTATAAAATGAAATAATATAATGCATATGTTTTGTATCTTTTAACCGGTTATGTTTTTCATCAGCGAAATCGTTTTAAAAATGGAAACATTTTAATTATCAATATTAACAAGGCTTTTTATTAAATCATACAGTTAAATATTATATAGTTCTATCACCAGTTTCAATCAAAGATACCGATTCAAAATTATGATCTGAAACCGATTAGGAAAAACGTTCAACAATTTTGATCGATAACAATTTTTTTTTCTACAATCGTTTTAAGTGAACAAAGAAATCTTATCTTTCACTCCGTATGAAGTGTTTGCCTCAGCAAAAAATCCTATAACGCGATAATGAACTTGGGAGATTTGTTAGTGCAAATAATTGAAGAAAGAATTCTTTCTTGTTACTAATGTCAAGATCAAAGAAGGAGGAAAAAGAATAAAATAAGATTCAAGAAATACTCGATTTTCGACAAAATGATGGATTTATTGCTTCAATGAATATTATTCTTTCCTCTGGGAAAATATTTTAGAAAGTTTTATGGATATTTTTTGTTGCTTAGGTATTCGAAACATACTCTTCGAAAAAAAGAATCTGGAATATTTTAGTTGTCAACTCTTTTATGGGACAAATTGGTTGGAGGCTTTCAATAAAAGAGTTTTTTACTTAAATTTATATGGTAAATAAAATTCATTTCCAAATAATTATTATTACAGAGGAATTGCACTAAAATATTTTCTATAGAATGTACGATTTAATTCCTGGAATTCGATTGTTTATATTAAATCTATTGAACAGAAGTGAAAAGATTTGACATTTCTTTAAAAACCCAGAGAAATGCCAATCGTTTTATTTTCACAAATGGATTCTTTATATTGAATTCAAAATGAGCAATAATACTTTGTTATTTGTTTTTTCTTTCAATACATTAACTATAATATATATTTTAATGAAATCAGATCGATATCTTTGAGACTAGAAAAAATTAAGTAAATATATCGTTATGAAAGTCCATCGGATGAGCATACGTTGAGAAATCAAAAAAATTCAACGACGGATAACTCTAATATATTCGATAAAAAAAACGAACGACGATGGAAAACATGATTGAAGAATACGCAAAGCATAGCAGAACTTGTAGAGAACAATAACATACAAGCAAACAACAAATTTCTATTAAACAACACCAGCAGCTCATAGCACTCAAAGTGCAGTTAGAGAGCTCGTTCTCCAATCAGCATTTCAAAAACAGAATTCCAAGAGCCTCGTTTAGATTCCAAGAGAGCATAACGAGTCTTATAGAGCGATTGTCGAATCTGGAGTCCAAACTGAGACCGCACCGAAATGTTTGCATTTTCTAGATTTTTTTTCTATAAATTTATCATTAACTTGCCAAATGGTTTCAAGTACGTAGCCAGGCTAGAGTATCTTTAAGTCTTGTTTCTCTTCAGCATCCATTAAAATATGTGTCACTCTTTTCCTTGCTATTAGGCTAACTGTACGGAAAGATTCAGAACAATACATTCACTTTACAAAATTTCTTGATCATAAGCGATTTTGTAAATATTTGAATACTTGAAAATTGGAGAAATTTCTATAAAAATATTACTACAAATGTCTTTTTGAAGTATTCTAAATATCCCCAAAATGTGTGTATGCAAAAATCTCAATTTTCAAAAAGTTATGCACTTTGAATGTAGTTTGAAATTAAGTCTTCAATGGCGTTTCCTCAAAAAAATCTTTGTTGGCATTACAATAAAGCATTACTTCAATACTTTTTATTATAAACCTTGAAAATTAGAATGAATGTTTTTTTATCCTTCTTGATTTGAACAGTAAGTAGAAAATTTAAGTAAATAGCATTGATATTCATATTTAATGTTGAATAATAAAATATATCTAAAATTAATTCCATTGAAATCGTTTAAAAATTGCTATATTTTTATTATAATAAGTCTGCTTGAATTTTTCTTTAGACCTAATAACTGATCTAAAACTATAGCAGTAGCTGAATATGTATTTTAATATATATATATATATAATATTGCTGCTATTCGATTTCTGATTTTATATTTTATTTTTTTATATTTAGTGATATATTTCAAGTCATTTTTTTATTAATTGCAGTGTGTATTTTTTTCATTTTGCGATAAAAATACAAAGATTGTTAGATTTATATTTAGACTATACATTTAATACAAGCTATGTTTTTCCGTGTAAAATCTTATCAGTTATTATTTATTAGCATTCCTTTTTCAATTAAATAAGAACAATCTAAAGAATTTTAAAATGAATTTGCGATTCTATGATTAAAATACGAATAGTTTATTTTATAATTATAATTACATTGCTAATAAACATGTAAACAAATATGTCTGCTATTTTTATAATATCTACATTCAAAATGCAGGTGAAATTCAATGAGAATGTATGTTTGGAGATATCCAACAATTTCCGATGCCGCATTATCTACTAATTATCAAGGAAAAATAAGGTTTAGAGTTTTGAGACATGTATTATTAATGATATTGTTAGTATTCAATGTATTAATTAATGACATTTTGAAACCTTTCTAATTATTTATGCTTTATGTATCATTAAGGGAAATAGAATATGTAAAGAAAATTAATTAGTTACAGATTATGCAGTGAATTCAAGTACAATGTATTTTCATTACGAATCCAAACATTTTCAACTTTGTCAGTAAATTTTTTATGCAATGATTTATCGTCTTCTTTCCCAAAAGTATTCTCTCCTGAAGTGGATGATTGTGAGAAATTATATTTAGTTTACATTAATATGCATGTTTCACTAGATTCTTTCTTTATAATTTGTTGAAATTCGAATCTGGATATTTTTCTATTACAATATTTAGTTTTAACTTTAGTACAGCAATATCATTTTAATAATTTCAATAAATAAATCTGGAATACATAATAATCTGTATAGATATCCGTCTATTCAATAGATTTTCTGTAAATTGTATTAAAAAATTCTACTGAATACAGCTCAAAGAAAGTTTTCATTAAAATTTAATTTAATTTTTAATTTAAAATATTGGGAAAATTTAAGGAAACTGTTTATTTTTATTAATTACAAAAAAACTTTTTAATAATGGAAAGATTGTTAACATTTTTGTATTTACCTTCTCTAGTAAATCAATATATTGCAGATAATTTAAATCATTCTCTTTAAAAAATGCTCAAGTTGCTGTTAATAAAATTGAATCAAATATTATATCATTGTTTTAAAATTACCAAAGACTAAATATTATCTTTCGACGATTTTAAAAATGGCTTGGTAAAATTCTAATAAAAAAAAAACACTTTACTATGAGATTTAAAAGTCGTTTTGTGCAACCGATATTCTACTTTTAATTAAAAAAAAAGTCAAGTTGCAGACAATAAGATTATTATATTTGTTTTATAATATTTAATAAAAATAATTTTTCCCATTAAAATTGTTTCATGCTTTCAAGAAAATAGACATGAAAAGTTTTTCATCACGAAATACATCATTACCTCACTATATACATGGCGTTGCTCAGGCGTGTGAAATTTTATCGCACATAAAAAAAATGTATTTCTAATTTAATCAAATATATTCCAGATATAATATATTTGAATATTTTCAAATTTTTCAATCCTTGCATAATTACTTTTTTAAATTTTGTATTTTAATGACTTTTTTTGACATTTTCCAAAATTTTCCATTTATAAAAATTAAAAGTATTTTATATTATCTGGTATATTAAACACATATAAAATTTTATTTTGCCACTGAATGCTTTTTAGATGAAGGATATTTACTAAATTTCATTTGAATAAGTTTTCAAAATTTAAACATTTTTATTCAATATTAGCTTGTAGTTTATGATCTTACATTTCTGAAAGATAATTTTTCTGAGCATATTTATTACCAGCTTTTTTTAATATTTAGGAATGGAAAATAAATGTGAAGTGACTGAAATATATTTCAAGAAATGCGTATTTAATGAAATTCTAACATTTTAAATTTTTAAGAACCCAAGAAGAAAATTTAAACATAATAGCTATGGAAGTCTGGGATTTCTTTATTTCTCCGATATGCCATGTTTTCTTACAGAATAAGAAGAATTATAATAACTGCGGAATTTTTTAAAAAGTATCCAAGTCATGCCATAAAAATAGAAATATTGCTTTTAAAATATATTTAAAGAAGAAAGTATAAAACTTTTTTAATTTTTTAGAAAGGTTACTGCCATAAAGTAGTCGCTTTCGACAATTTTTCTCCATATTAATAGAATAAACTTAAAAACCAATTTAGATGAACAATATATTATTACGCCGAAAGTATCATTTAAAATTATTTTTGCAAATTGAAGGCAAATCATTTTCATTGGTTAGCTGTGGGCACAAAATGACAAAAATTGTCTGGAAAATGAGGTTGAGCTCTCAATATTGAAAATATAACGCAGACGTCAGGTATTAAGGGATCATTGATCATTGATGTCTTATGCAGGATTCAATGCGCATGTCCTATGTGGAATAATCGGGTTTCTTTATTTCACATATGAAAAAAGCAAAAACAAAAAATGTTGTATTGGTTAGGAATGGAAAACTGTGCCGTATTTTTTTTCCTTAGAGAACACGCAGTGCGGTAGAAATTTTAAAATTGTCCTTGAAAAATGACGAATCGTTTGCTACTACAGGCGACCATCGATGATATGCCAGGTACTTCAAAAGTTCGTTAGCATTTGAAAATTGAATAATTTTCGAAATAATATAGGTAGAGAGGTAAAAATTGACTAGCATGTTTGAAATGGCATGTCATTTATTGAAATAAAAAAGTGAAAGAAATGATGGACATATAGCTACTGATATGATAACTTAAGCAATTAGTAGCGTAACAATTGATTTTTAGCAAAGACTATATCCTTAGGAACAGATGCCCAACATGTCGACCTTCATTCGCCAACAATACCTATATTCGAGGAACAGTTTTGTGAACAGCATATCTGTAGATGTGGCGAGAATCGTTATCGGATGATGTATTTTAGCATCCCTAATGAGGCAGGACAATCGTGATAGACTTTCTACTTCAGAAACAACCAATGCCATTCATTAAGGTTTCCACGGCAATTCTAAGAATTTATTGAGTCCAAATTCTGAAGTTGTGGGATTTAACAGACCCTCGTAGTGTGAAAGGGGCTTTGTTGATCCACAACACCTTAAATAAACAATTATAATCTTCCCACATTTTTTGAACCCTTTTTTGTTACATTAAACCTCCATATCATTTCAAGAATGTGTGTGTTTCTATCTGCCTACCCGCATTAGTGAATTATTAAATTTTCAAATGTTAACGAACTTTTGAATCACCGGTAAATCAATGGTCAGGAATCTTCATGTGTCATTAAAGCTGTTACTAATGGTTAAAAATGGAATAAGGTTTTTATCAATTATTTTAAATACATAAATATTTGATTTATTTATAATTAAATGTTTTTTTTGATATTTAATAGGCAAGTATATCCAAAATGGTCAAGGATATAGACTTTTGTGTTTATTGTGTTAAAGTTTGAAAGAGAGAAATACGTTTCAACTCTTGCATTTGCTTTTGCAATAATATAAATTCAAATTTGATAAATCATTTATAACAAACTGTTTAGAACTTTGTAGGCGACAATGTATAAAGTCCTGACTGAAATTAATTTATCACAAGTTGCCACTATACCTTTACAACATTGCGTCTCATCAGTTTTAATGTAATTTTACGTATACCATGACGACATATTCCCCTTTTTAATGAGGTGAAATTGAATTCAAAACTTCAGTGGTATTTAAATATGCATATGAAAGCATTAGTAACTCAATTATCAAACTATGTTATGTTCTCTTATCCATTCATAGAACACGCATTCTCGGAGAACACCAGCTGGTTATGAGCAGGCAGTGTTTAATATACTTTCCTGACCTTTATGCTTCCCCTGGATTTATCGAAGATATTTCTCTGTAAATCGCAGAAGATTTAACGTGTCGGTTTTAAAATTGTCTGTCTCTATTACAAAAGCATTAATTTATTTCTCAACTTACGCTTCAGTATCGGGAAATATAATAAATAGATTTTTGTCAATTCAGCAGAAACAGTATTGCGTGTCTGCATATTAACAAATTGCATGCAGTCTTCATAGAAATCTAGTTTCATTAGATTTACGTTTCTAGTATTATACAAATGAAATATTGAATTTATCTTATTATAATTAACCACTCATTTTTTCACTCGTATATCCAATGAAATGTAAAGGTCCGGCAGACGATTCATTTTAAATGCAAAAGAAAATTATCTGCGTATTTAAGAGAAATTTCAGCTAAGCATTATCTGAATGTGAGTGACTATGATTTGTCAAATTATATCTAGTTATTTTCTCAATTCTTAATAATTTCTTATATATTAATTTTAAATAATTTCCTAATATGGCGAAATTTATGCACAATTAATTTTGTAAAAAAGGAGATAGATAATGCAAGAATGTTTCTTAAATGTTTAAGTGTCAGTTTTAGACAAACCTGCTAAAAATAAAGCTGTTTATATTGCAGAAAGCTAAGACTTTTAAGTTTAACAAGTGGTAAGAATAATTTTAATTTATAACTAATGTTTTTATAATAAAATTGCAATATTTTTTAATTAAAAATCATATTTAATATTTGCAGAATATTATTTTAAAATGGTAAGAAATTAAATATGACATTTCTTATTAGAGAAAAGCTTCTTGGTCATTATAGAATATGGTAGAGATTATGCATAATAAATATATCTAGAGCAGTCTATTGTCTATCATTCTATTAAATGTGTACAGCATATGACAGCAGTAAATATGGTAATTTAGATGACTTACAGTTTTTAATATATTATCTATACTTATAATAAAGCTCAATGTGTGTGTGTTGGCGCTCTACAGGCCAGGCCGTTTCACTTACAATTAACAAATTTGGAACATGTATACCTTAGAGGTCGGGAATGTGCACTTGTGATCCCTTTTTTTGAATTTTTAATTAAAATTTATTATTATTAATTAAAAACTAACTTTCCCGCCAAAAAATCTTCATTTCCCTACCGCCAAATGAATAAGACTTTAGTTTCCCCCCCCACGCTAATGAGGTTAGGTTCAACATGTTTTCGACCGATTATTTCAAACGATTCTGTGTATTTTCTTAAGTTTTGAGGCATTTTAAATTTAACATTGTTAATAATCTTTCAAATTCTTTCTGAAGTACTTTTGAATTAAAATAAAACGGAATAAAGGAAATTAAAAATTTCTAATCAGTATAGCGTCTGCATTTTCTACTCCAACTGGACTAGAAAATTCACGCATTTGCGTTATCATAACAAGCGTTGAAAATTCACGCATGCGCATTGTGTTCTGATTGTTGACAACTATTTTCAATGGAATTGTTTTTTAAGTAGTTATTTTTAACCTATTTTCGACCGATTATTTGAAACGATTCTGTTTATTTTCTTAGTGTTTGATACATTTAAAATTAACATTGTTAATCGATCTGCTCATGATGAATCTGAGAAAATTTTGTTGAAAACTTCTGGAGATATTACATAAATTAAGAACGATATTCTCTAATGCCCATAAAGTTTAAATGCTCAGTGACTCTGTTTTCAGTAATCAGATTATAAAAAAAATGCTTTGTTTCAGTAAAAAATATTATTATATTAATTACAGTTTAATCATTTCCACTTTAATTTAAAGCATAAATTCTACGGGAGCTAACAGAAAATTATTGATACATATGACGTTATGGCTGAAGGCCCATATAATATTGTGAGTGAATTATATGACTATCAAAATTTGAAATTTTAAAATATTTTGAGAAGAAGCTATTAAAATAGGAGTTACATAAAATACTTAATTATTAAAATTTTAACGAGCATTAAGATTGACGACCCGGCTGGTCGCCAAAGGTGGCTAGTTTATAATACAATCTATTTGATATACATTATTAACATTATGCATTTTTCTCTTCTTGTAAGTAGAGTTTTGTTTGTACAAATATGTTTTAAATACATATAACAGACTCAAACATATGTAAAAAAGACATTTTAAATACTTTAAAAATAAAAGATAAAGGGTTTTACTTAATCTGGTTTGCTTTAGATTATGTTGAATTTATATCGCAGAAGTTGAATGCAAACATAGAAATATGAAATGGAAAATGTGCTCATTAAAACTAAAAAGATGAAAAGATTAAAAAAAAAATGATTGATTGTTAACAATGTTTTTTGGTGTTGAATTATTAAAGTTTCGATTTTGTTACTAAAACGCCGATCGCTGTGTCAATATTAAAACTTTTTTTCAATTAACCATACATTGATGGAAAAGTCTCCAGATCTTTTTGTGTGTGAGTGATGGGATGGAAAAATAATTCTCTAGCCACCTTTTGTGGTCAGGTATTCTCCCATCATATTAAAAGCTTTAATTTAATAATTTCAACCAATTTTGTTGACATCATATATAAGAACTATATTAAATTACATTTGCCTAGTAAACAATGAATATTATGATCGTTTAATTATGCCTAAGTGACAAAATTCATTTTGGAGATTAAAGTTGGCTAAATCGGTCCGCTTGTTGAAACTGCGAGTTGTGTTAAAATATTTTTTTACGAGATTCCTTAGTTTTCTGTGTGTGAATGATATGATGGAATAATAATTCAACAGCCACCTTTTGTAGCTAGTTATTAATCTACCATCTTCTATTTAGTAATGCCAACCAATTTTGATGACAACATCATATCGCATCTTAGACCTATTTTAAATTACACTTGCCTAGAAAACAAAGAATATTCTGATTATCTATTCACGCCTAAGTGACAAAATTCATTGAAGATTAAAATTGAGTAAATCGGTCCAGTTGTTGAAACGGGGGGTTGTATTATGGAAGCCGGAAGAGGAAGAAGTAAATCATGAATTGGGTATCTTGTTGCCTAATTTTTAAATATTTCGAAATTCTTATAGGGGTTAGAGCTGGAGACTAAACTTGGTTTTTTTTCCATCTGAGTAGGGGGGGGGGGTAATTTTTTTTAGATATACCTAGAAAGAGAAGCGGACGTGAGACAATAGATGGCATATCTAGAGATCCTGAGCTTACACATGAAGTAAAAATGAAAGACATCGGACATGAAATTCCGACAAGGAGACTATTTCTTTAGGTTAAATTTTTTTTTGAATATATTAATACAAGGGGTGTTCAAATGAGAAGGTACGAAACGACACTCTGGGTATGAAGACTTTATTCAAAGTATACACCATAGGACTGAGCTCAACGATCCCATTGATTAACGAGCAGAAGGATTTCTTGTTCCCAGAATTCCTGTGTCTGTGACGAGACCCAGTTCTTCACAACGTCCTTGAGTTCGCCTTCCGAGTTGAAGCGCTTCTATTTCAGATGTTTTTCAGGGAATCAAACACATGAAAATCGCAGGTCGACATGTCCGGGCTGTAGGATGGATGGCGAGCTGCTCCTCCTTGAACTTGGCTAGTTCCGAGTGTGTGACCCTGGAGACTTGTGAATTATGGAGAAAAACCACGCCATCCATGAGTAGCCCCAGGCTTTTGTTCTTGATGGACCTGCGTAGTCTTCGGAGTGTCTCGCAGTACACAACAGAATTAATGGTTCTTCTGTGCTCGAAGAATTCAACAAATAACGGACCTTGGACGTCAGTTGGACAGCGCTCTTTATAAGAGCCTCTGCTCTCTCCTGCACACAGGGGCAACCGCGTACGCTCTGATCTACGCCGGAGACTCCAATCACATCCCTAGATGTCTCGCCATGTTCTCCCATAGCGGCATAGGCAAATATGTTAACGGTTACGTTGTTACGACGTTTCGTACCTTTTCATTTAAACACTCCTTGTTTTTCATTATTGATAGTATAATATTAAGTAGGCTATCATAAGTATATGATTTTGCACAGAAATAATGATTCTAAAAATGTATAATCCAAAGCATTTTAATACGTAAAAATTATTTTTTAATAATTTTCAAATTCATTGCTATAAATAGCATTTCTTAATTCTTATATTTTACTGTAAAATTTCTATTCGAGCTCTATTTTATATTAATCGTACCCTTGAACAAGGAAAAAAAGTCCGATTTTATTTAAGAAATTATTGTTCTGATTTCCTTATTCTATTCAAATAAAATATTTCAAAACCAACCATTATAAATGTAATTTGTGCATTCACTTGCCGTTATTCGGATTATTTAATTTAATCAGCTGTCTAGAAATAGTCTGAATGCATATAGATCATTCCATTTACAAAACTGAATCAGTAATTGGCATCTTGCTTCTGGGATAAATTGAGGAAGTTTGTTCCATCATGTGCTTGACACATAAGGGCCACTTCTACAAATGATCCAAATACGGTTTGCTGCGTAATGGACTCAGTTACTGATCGATTGTACGAAAAGAGATCTTCATCTGCTAGAGGGGCGAATCTTCGCAGTGCTTCTTTTCTGTTTGGATCGTTTGTCATTTTGATTTGTCATTTGTTACTTCACTATTTTACAATGGAACATCAAAATGAGGCTGAGTTATTAAATTTATTTATTTTCTTGGATAATTTTTGCTGTAGTATATATATTCCGAATTCATAAATTATTAAAATTTTATTTATTAAAATATTTTCTCTCTATAATAAATCATTCAAACAATAGTAGAGATCATATGCTTATTTAACAGAGAGGGCAGCCATTTCATTGATAAATGACAAAAATAATCAAATATTTAATGCCAATAATTATAACAGTATTCAAAAAACAATTTTTACTATAGTTTGTTTGTTTTCATATTTATATGTAAATATTCGTTTGGGCCATTAACTTACTAAACAAGCGAAATATATTTTGATTATTTTCTCTGTAAGTTTTAAAGTAGTCATGCAACATATAACAATACTATTCCTAAATATATCTAATTTATGAGGAAACCTAATGAAGATCTTAATTTTTTTTATAATGATTTTTCATTTAATGAATGGTGCGCTATTTGAAAATTTTATATGGAGATAAATGGTTTTTTTTGACGAATTTTAAAACATAAAATCGAGATATAAAAAAGTGAATTCAGGTATCCCTTAGTTATTATTAATTTTGTTTTAACTTTTATTAGTCATGCATACGAGATCCAATTTTGTGAGACAAACATTTTATCGAATATATATCTGTTATTACGTTTTAACCATTTGCAGATCGATATACTTAACTAAGAACATCAAACTAGAAATTCATTAAAAAACTAAACTATTTTTATAAAGATTTGAAAAAAAGGGATTATATAAAATTATAGTTTGATTTTTCGGCACACAAGTCGTGTTTCAGACATAAAATAGACAAATATACAAAAATTTATACAAAATTGTTCTCTTTTTTTATTCTAAATTTTTCGCATTATGATAATTCATATGAAATTGACAATCAAAATTTTCTCAAGTTCACTAAACGTAGCCAAAACACTAAAAAATATATAACAATATAAATAATAAATTTTGTTTATCATTCATAAATTTTCCAGATTTCCATTTGGAGGCATTTGCTAGTTGTTACCATTTATTGAATGAATGTTTCTCTTTTATTATGAGTTCTGTTGTGAGGAAAAAGAAAGCTTTGGCATTTAAGGTGAAGAAATCCCTTACATTTGCTGAAAACATTAATTTTAAATAGCTTTTTGATTACTAGAGCATCTGATTACAAAAGTGATATATTAGCATTTAAGTACCCTTTGTATTATAATGCTCTAATGCTTATTGATTTTAATTATTACATGAATTTTTGTATAACCAGAATAAGATATTATCACATAAAAAGATATATGTGTTTTATAGAGAAAAGAATTTTATTTTTAGATGTAATTCTAGTATGTTTGAATTTGATCGGTTGCATAAAATGTTAAGTATCTTCCGTCATAAGATCGCGGTAAGACAAAGTGTTGAAATTTATTTGAAACTCTTTAAATCGGTAGTTATCATGGATGGTTTTTATATTTAGAATATTGCATTAATAATAACCAATAGACTCATCTGACATTATGAAGCTACATAACAATCATTCAGGGCAATAAAGAATAGATAGCAGCAAGGATGGAAAGTTAAGTGTTGTGTGTCTTAGACGTAACGTGTTGATTGAAAGCAACAACTCAAGATAATATGTAGAATACGAATGAAAACTTGACAAAAGTTGATAATTTTTGTAAAAGAGAGTTGTTTTCAAAATAATTTTCAAAGTACCAATTATGAACTTTAACTGTCTGGTTTTTTTAGAAAAATATTTTTTGTTTGTTTAAAATCATATATTTTTAAATGTATTAGTTAAAAATGAACTTAAATATTAAAATAATATTTATTACTTTGTTTATTCAGTTTGATTTCCACTATTCCATTTTTATGCCTAACATAGTAAGAGTAGTCAAAAGTGGCCAATGTTAACAGATTAGATAACAGATCTTAATAATAATATGAAAAAAATCAAAATGATATAAGAGCATATGATATAAATATATATTAATATCTTTAAATTAAGAGAACTCCTTCAAAAGTGAAATAACCAAAAAATAATCTGTATTTGAATTCGGTTTGTAAATGGCTACGTATGATTAATAAAGGATTTATTTCCTGATATTTGCATTTTTGTAATATATATTTACTTTTGATCATCTCAATAAACAAACAAAATTATAAACATTGTTTAAAAATAATTTATACAAACTTTGAACTTAAAGAAATAATTCTTATTACAATTTGAAAAAAAATGTTAATTCTATATCCTGGAAAATAATTTAAAATACTTCCAATAATTATAAATAAATCAGTGTCCACAATATTTAAGAAATAATTCGAAGTACAGTCGAAAATTGTTAATAAAAAATGAATTTAATGTTTCGCTTTTGGCAAGGATTATTACGAATTTTGCTCAAAGAAAGGGAGCCCATGCTTTCCTACATCTACATGGAATGAATAATTTAGTTTTAAAAACCATTGCAAATTTTAGGGAAGAAAAGAGATAATTACATTACAGCACAATTTCAAAATTATACTAGCATGGCTGACGAATGTAATTTTCAACAACGAATTTTGTGAAACTTTCAATACAGAAATACTCGATTAGCTATTACTTTTTTGAAAATGTACATGTTTCTTAGATTCTACTTTATTCCCTTCACAATAGATGGAAGTATGCTGTGTCTGAAAATAATTGGAATATGTGAAATAGAATTTTTTGTAGAGTGTTTTGCTTTTTTTTTGCTATTTTCACTATTTTTAAACAAAATTGACATATTTTTCACAATCTCAATTGGCACAGAATTTCTTGATTAATATTTTCCATTATTTGCAATCACATTGATTTAGAAAATGAACTCAAATCGCTCATTAGAAGGATTTTTCAAAATTTTGTGTCCGTAGGTATACAAATACCTTAATTGAATTCATTGCTTTTCAAACCAGTAAGCCTCACACAATATTAGTACTTAATATTAATATTTATATTAGAACTTCATGGCGAAACTTTAAGAAGCGTGTTTAGAACAATGAGTTATACGATCTTATACTCCATAGTTTCTTGTACTTGACAGTTTACAGTGAAGTTAATTGAATGGGCTAAATTATTTTTGTCTATTTATATTCGAAAAAAAATATCAGATTAGCGAAGTTTCACATAACGATGATCAGTTGAAATCAATTTAAGTGATATCAGTAAAATTACAAAGGTTATTGTACCTGTCACTTTGCATCTATCTGCATATTCCCTTACATTCTGTTGTGACGTCAAATTCTTTTATCCATCTGCGGGATGCACATATGTTGAATTACATTTGAACTGCGTATTTGATATCTAACAGATAAGCGCAAACTGATGCTACTGGCTTACACGCATTGAGATCCACGATAATAGAACGGCACCCGTAATATGTTCTTCAGAGACTAAATCAGGCTATATATCTAGTCGAAATCATTGAAAGGATTGAATCCGATTCGATATACGAAACTGTTTGATTTAGGACTCAGAAGAAATGTTTGAATATATTTTTGGCGCATGTTTCCTTTCATTGGATGTACTACATAGAAACAATCCTCAAAGAATAAAAGTCCATCAAAATATGAAATAATATACTTCCAAAGTGAAACAATATTTTTGTTTCTATTAAACAATCTTCGATTCTAGTTCGAACTATTTTTCAACCAGAATGAATATTTGTTTATTCGTAAATATCTTTCGTCCTTCATACCTTGCATTTTTTTATTTCTTTCCATTCATGTTATTTTCTGTGAACTTTCCTAAGTGCTTGTGTAAACAATCTCAATGATTTCAAAAAATCTCGTTTCTCCAAAGGAATTTATTTATTTTTGCCTTAACGTTGTTTACCGGCTATTCATTTCAACTGTTATTCGTTTTAGAAAAAAATCAAATTAAGTAATCTATGTAGAAGAATGCATTAGACTGTAATCTAAACCATTTTAAACCATTAGACTGTAATCAAAAATTTTTTTTAAAAGTCTTGATTTATGAGAAAAACAATTCTCATTCCAGAATTTCCTATTATTTGTTAAATTATTTTAAAGCAGTCTTAATTTTCTGAATATTTTTAATGCCATAAAGAAAATTTTCAGCTTTTTTAAAAGATATTATGAATTGTGTATATATATATATATATATATATATATGATATGAATTGTATGTTTCTATAACTATGACTCTGTTTTGAAACCGACATTTTCAAAAACTGCATAAACATGTATGAATTAACATTGACTGATTTATAAAAAAAATGCATTTCGTGCATTTTATAAAGTATGAACACTAATCAAGTACTAGATGATTTCAAAGAGAATCGATTTTTAATTATTTTGAAAATTGTTTATTTCTATGTTTTTATAATTAGGTTCATATGAACTTTTCTTAAACTCCAAAATAAAATAAAATTTTGTTTGCAATTTGAAAGCAAATTATTCAACTTTGCTTTCTTTGGTTCTCCCGCTGGTTGTGGTGCTGACGTATGGAGAGGGTTGTGCCAGCTCAGGTGTAGTCCTCATCATCTGACCGTGGTTCAAAATTACAATTCCGTCCTAGTGCTGCTTTAAAAACGGGGCGTTAATATAACTGAACTGAACTTTGCTACCTTCTGATGTGTTATGCACGGAAATAAATAACAAATCGATTGATTTTATAAATTTTTGGAAAATACTCTATTTGATGCTATTACAAAGCTTACTAAAAGATACAAATTTATCAATTTGAAATGTTAAATGACTGAATCCCTCATACTTAAACTTTGCACCACATTTCATATTGATTTTCAATATGACGATATTTTAGCAATCCCAAATGCTGTAATTGTTACGTATGACATGTATTCGCTGATATCGGTTCAATGTATAACACAAAATTGTTTCTGTCAATATGGCAGATATTGTGTAATAATTGTATGTTATCAGAAAAGTCTATTTTGATAAATTGGGAATCTGTGCCGAATTAAAATATGCCAGAAATTGCTGCGTTTCGTATCGCCATAGCAAGCATTAAAATATTTCAAAATTTAAAAGGGGAAAAAAAAAGTGTGCAAGTTTCAACAAAGTCGCATTTAGAGCAACCCTACGTTTCTTTGAGACTTCTCTCACCTTAATACTTTAATTTCTTTTAACAAGTGCGCTCGTCTGATGGAGGAAATGCTACCAGCTCTCAGAGAAATACTTTAGACGTGCATAACGAAGTCATCTAAGAAACATAATTGTACACACCATATAACATCTAACTATATATTGTCTTAGGCTCTGATGTAAAGCGCGGTTTTTTTCCTCTATGAAGAGGAACAATAGATTTATATATTAAATTGTTGAGACACTTTGATATCAATATTTTATTATGATATCAAGTTACTGAAAAGTAAAATTATGATTATGTACATTCTACTGAGATCTCTGTTATAAATTTTCAGAACTTTCGTTTTTTCAAGTTGAAGGGAAGAATTATTTGCTTTTCAAGTTATACGAATGCATTTGTTTTAATGTTTTCTCAACAAAAATGTCGAAATTCTTTGTCTTATTCATACAACAATTGGTAACGTTAGCCTAACGTGCTGCTGCCGAGGCACGTATTTGTCTATTGAAAATTATAAGAGGAGACTGTCATACTCATTTGCCGGAGCATATTCCATTTACTGCGGCTTAGTTTTGCATTTATTGCAAGTCTTCATAATCCTGTTTAACGCTAGTTGCCTTTAGAGACAATATGATAAATCGGAGATATTGGTTATGTTTAAATTAAATTGTTTAAATACGTCTTCATGTGCAAGGTTTCTTTCAGAAATATCATGATTTTAATGCATAAACATTAAAGTCGTGATATTTTTATTGTTACATGTGTTCTGTTTATTATGTATGTAACGATAACAATTTATTTCTCGGTATTGTAATTTTTCTATTTTTTTTTGTAAATTAAGCAGTTATTAAACAGAATTCCTCTTCTTTAGATTTCAGTAGGGATGAAAATCATGCAATAAAATAAAAGGTGAAACAAAGAAAAGGATTTTAATTTCAGATCAACGATGTAATCTATTTTTTGGAAGAATGCAATTTTTTTTAAACTGCTGAAAGATTACGCGTAGCTGTTAAATTTGTACATTAAAATAATAAATTTTTAATTTTGAAATGGGAAAAAAAAAACAAATTCAGCCAAGAATAGTTTTGAAAATGAACGTGTGAAAACTTTTTTATTAATAAGCTATTAATTAAAGCCATTTTTAAGTAATAAAATTCTAACTAAAATTTTTAAGATATCGCTTTGAGTTGCTTATTCCGATCGTTCAAAGTATATATATGTACCAAATTTGTTCTCTCTAGTTCAAAGTATTTAGACTAGAGAACGCCAATAGATACATAGATGCACACGTATTCATCTTTACTATTAGCAGTGATGTGTTTAATCTCGATCAAAATTTAGTTTTTAAAGGTACGCATAATAAGTTAGTAAAGTTAAGTTAATAAGTTGATAAAACCGCTTAAAAACATTGAAGTTGATTGCGATGCGTCATGCGGGTTTCAGCCAATTGCATTCTTCTTTACAGATATTGTTTAAAAACTGTATAACATTTACTAATCCTAGAAACATAAATTAAATCCATTAGTCATTTGGAATCTCTCTCTCTCTCTCTCTAATATCTTTGTTAGCTCCCATGGTTCTGAATATATCTCCGATTTCACTTAAGAGATGGTTATGAAATTTACATAAATGTAAGAGCTAGCTAGAACAAAGAAGAAAACATGTTTTAGGAAATCAATTAGTCCAGTAGATATTTTTTTTGTTGTTGTAGTATTTCAATCAGACTTTAGTATGTTGAACTAGATTATTAACTTTAGAAATTGCACTTTGCATTATTATCAACAATCGAAATATGTAAGCATATTTCTGAAAAATAGAAGGCAGGTTTGAAGACATAGAAGAGACATTTTGCATTTTTAAATTCATTTTAATCCATCTCCGGAAGGCAATTTATTTACAAGCAGGCGCTGACAAAACACTCCACAACAGCGCGGAACAAAAGCAGCAATAAGGAAGGGGAAACAAATGATCACTAGTCTTATTTAACATGGAATTTCTGGCCACGTGGCAATTGAATACTCGTGTACACCTTGGATAAGGGCACCGAAGGAATAATTTTCACTTGACTTGTGGAACTGATGGCGCATCATTTTTACAAAGCTTCAACGGTGGAATGGGATCAGGAAACAAGAGAACACTTTTGAATGACCCCAACACGGGCCGAATTAGGTAAAAATTTAGGAAATTAATTTGGATTAAATTAGAAATTAAAATATCATTGCATATATATACTAAATTTTAGAGCTGATAATATAAGACACTGCACTTTAGCTAATGCCTTTTGCCGATGTTAACATTTTTTAACATGATTCAGGTGATTCAGTCAATAATAAAATTAAATTACATTTTTATCATAATAAGAAATCTAACTTTAAAATATAATTAGAATTTTTAAAGGATATTCATACTTGCAAAATAAACGAAGGGAATCGAAAGAAGTTCAACAAAATATTATCTACTTTCGATATATATTCGGATTGTTAAATATATCTTTTGCAACATCGCATCGACGATTCTAATGTTCTTCAGAACACCACAATTTATGTTATTTACATTCCTTCATTCCTAAATACGAGGAATGGAATACAATGAACAGTAAGAAAAAGAAATGAATGCAGTTATCAGTCATTTATTACCATTTTTTATGGTAAAACTCTTTATTCCATTTCATAGGCATTAAATATACTTCTTATTATAGTTGTAGTATTCATACACAGTACAAAAATTCGGGTATAAAACAGTTGCTAATGTGTACAAAATTCTTATACTACTAAAAATTCTTAAAAGGAGACGCAATCAATTTATATAGTATAATTATGAATTAGACACATTTTTATGCTATTTGTGGAATTTATTTGTGATTAAACCTTTCTACATGTTTGGAAATGCAAATTACCTATAATTACTTTCTCTACAATTATCTACATTCACTTCTACCCAAACCGTACTTATTCGTCATTGAAAAAAAATCAGAAACGGCAAAGCAACGTTTCTTTAATCCAATCTCTGTATTTTTCTTCTGTATTTGATTTATCTTGAATAATAGAAGAAAGGGTGTGCTTCCGCTTCGTTGTGTGTCGTGCTGGAAAACACCTGACAAGAACATTCCATCTCAGTCAAATGTCCCGGAAAAGACATTTTCTCCCGGGGCGCAATGCATTACGATAATTAGGATGCCATTGTGTCTTCGGCAGACGATTCCCTTCCGGAGAAAAAATTCTCTACTTTGATTTCATTCAACAGCCTTGACAGCCCACTTGTAAAGATCTGACATCAACTTGAGATATCTTCCGGAACATACCTGGTAAAAGGACCTGCCCCCCCCCCCCTCCTAAAAATGGTTTAGAACGTCGCAGGCCTTTGAATGGTTTCCACCCTTTTTTTAGTTAAAGATTTTTTTAAGTGAGCTCTGATATTTTGGTAGGTTAGCAAATCAATGATATTTATAAAGAAATAAGCTTCATAATTTTCATTTTGTTGAGCTAAAAATAGATTTATGTTTTTGATTTAAAGTTGGTACACAGAGGCCATAGTTAATTATCATGATGAAGCAGCCTGGTAATTAAAAACTTCAGTTTATCTATAAAAGTCAAAGAAGTGAAATTTTGTTTGAAATATTTTTTAATAAAGCGAAAAATAATCTCTTGTAAGAAGGGATTTTTTTTATCATACCTTATCTAATGAGAAAGGATTTTTCAATAATTGAGGGAAGAAGTATGTATTATATATATTACCGGTAAAGTAAGAAATACTTCATTATATAAAATCCTAGGTATTCTATATAATACCTAAAACTATCCGGCAATGCATGAAACGATTCGTCTTTCACACATTTCTTAGACCTTCTATAGAATGGCAAATGAGAAACTGGCAAGTATGAATTATATCTTTTTTTCACTTCGAATACCACGTGGAACGGAAACGAATGATGCACTTGCATACAAAATGTGTCTCCAAAAAATTCATACCGTCTATGACCATGCTAGTAAGGGTAAAAATGGATATTTTGTGCACCCGTTGTTTCAAACTGAAAATGATATTGAAGGTAAAATAAATTCTAAAATCAATCTGAAATGCCAGCCAAAAAAAACCGACGAACAAACGAACATGACATTGAATTTGGAAAAAAAAATTCCCACTGCTTTTTTGGGAACTACTGTGCAAGTTCTTATTCCAGACATCGACAAGGGGCGATATGATTCGCGCAATTTAGTGACAGTTGTAATGAGTGTAACAGAGAATGGTTTCTGCCGACTTGGAACTTTTGGAGGAATTTTAAAACAAATATATGCGGTATCACATTCGCTTTATACTTAAAGAACTTGCTTAGAATTGAAGATATTTCTGACCAAGTAATTCCTTTCCGGTCAGTTGCAATTGCTCAGTCCAGTGAAAGCGGCCAAGGATTCGTCAATGTATGCTTAAAACAAAATGCAAAAATATGAAATGTCTCTGAGGGAAAAATATAATGAAATGTCATACAAAATGTCATTCAAGCCTGCCATGTCGCAACAAGTAGGTTAATTTTAATTTATTATTTTTATATAGAAATTTTGTTTCTCTTTATAAGAAAGGCACAAATTTTCTTTTGTAGAACCTTCAATTTTCTTTTCGTATTTTGAATAATTTTGAATGATAATTATTTTTTCAGAATATTGTTATTATAATAGAGGAATGCACGGTATTTATATCTTATCACGGTCTTATCAGGACCTTTTTTCCTATTTTGCCTAAATAGAGCCTCAATTCTATAAAATACCTAAACAGTATATACAATGCCTGGGGAAAGTATGTAATATATTTCATGCTTTGCCTAAAAACGTCAGTCATTATATAAAATGACTAAGAAAAGTATGTAATAATTCTCTTATTTCATACTTTGCCTACAAACGCCCGTCATTATATACAATGCCTAGGCATTCTATAGAATGCTGGCGTTTCATACTGTTTTGGTAATGTATACATATATATAATATTTAATTGAAAAATATATTCCGAGAATATAAATTTACAATGGTGAATAACATGTTTGTGTCTTTCTACAAGTAAAGCAAAACGAAAATATACATAATTTAACAATATTTGAAAAAAAATATTAATATTTACTAATACCAACTACAAGTAAACAATCTTCGCAATAATATCATTGAAAATGACAGTATCGTTGAAAATGCTTGAATTCCAGGACACCATACTATAATCCTAATAAAAAAAATAAACAGATTGTTCAACCGTAAAGGCTCTCATGTTGCTGAAAACATATTACTAGTTTGTATCTTTTAAATTTAAAGCCTTATATTAACTCCAAGAATACTTTTTTAAAATAAGATTCTTACGCTGTGTCCCATAAGTAACAATAGACAATAGAATAATTTAAAGTAATTAAAATACTTAAAATTTCTTGACATAATTAAATTTTGAAATTTTTGTGCGCTCACGAAGAGTATGTAAATTGCAGCAGGTGTTCAAAATAACATGCTTCAGATATTCCAAAGAATAGAAGCAATGACTATCACTTAGATATCAGCAATACGTTAATACTTAATTTTTAAAATGTATTCCTAATTAAAAGCTCCATCATAATCGCACTCTCTTCATGGGACTAGTATTTTTCTGCTGCTTTTCAGAGAATCTGTAATGTCAGTGTTAAGAAGAATATATCGGGAGTAATAAATAATATTTAATTATACTTAAAAGATTAAATTGAACAATTATTTTAGCTTAGGGTAATTTTTGTTGACTTATCTTGAGCACCAAAATAATAATTTATTGCATTCCAAGCTCATGGTTATGAAGGTTTGATGGTAAGATTATTTTTAAAAAACTGAGAGTGAAGATATCATTTATCATATTTATTCTTTTTAATGGTTTCTTCTAATATTAAATAAAATCATTTTTTCTAACTTCTTGAATTAATAGAAACAGTTACCAGGTGGATAATAACATAAGAAGATTGAAGATCATTTCAGAGAAAGAAGATATGTTATTTATTCCTGTGTTCTTTATTAGCATTTGTTAAAAAAATTTGATTCTTTTATGAATAACATAATTATAAAATAATTATTATTTCAATGTCCAGTTTTTAATATCCCAATCTATAAACTCTTTGTTATTATATTTGAGCACGGTATTTTAAACTTTTATAAGATTGCTTAAAAATAATTTTGAAAGCCTTTCTCTATGCAAAGACGATCTAAAATTTTCACAACAAATGTGTATTTGTGGTGAAGCTTTATAATCCAGATAACAGACTCAACACAGGAGTGATCACTTTTGTCTAGTGGTCATGTTGCTCGGCTACGAATCCAAACGTTGAGAGTTCGATCCTCGTTATTATCAAATCAGTACATATTCTATTATATCTGTGGAATTACAGTCTTAATTTTTTCGGATAAACAGAATGAGCAAGAAAAATGCATTTAAAAATCTGGATTCCTTAAAGGAAATAAATACCCTAATACTTGTTTAACTATTTACAATAAAGTAATTGTGTCTGTGAAATTAATGATTTTAATCATCATTTTTGTTTTCTTTACACGAATATGATTTACATTTCCGCCTTCTTCAGATTATCGTATCAAATTATTATTATTATTATTATTTTACCAACGGTGTAATAGTACCACACAAACAAATCTTGATTTTAGGTCAGTAAATTCGATTTTATAACTAAATTTTGAATAAAGCACGGTAATAATGAGAATTTCACAGAATATTTTAGTTCTTAATCAATTTATTTTTAGAAGCAGAAATTTCCTCGTTAATAAAATTTAAGATTGATGATAATTAGGGTAATTATAATTTTAAAATTAATTCTACTTTTCTTAAGAAGTATCTAAAATTAAGTAACATCAAAGGAACTTGCCGCAGAACTCCAATTATATTTTATGCATATAAATTTTCATTCATTTTGATTTAACTATAATTATTATTAACCTTTTTAGAAGGTAATTATTTTAAATCACACAATATTAGGGCTTAATATTGAATCAAATAAAATTATGTCCAAATGCTTAGCAGAAAAGCTTGTAAAAAGTTTCAGATTTAAATTAATTAAAGACATTACGTAAAATATAATTGGCTAATTTTATTAGTTATTAAAAAATTCAAACTTATTGTAGGAATTTTGAAAGCTGATTAATATTTGTATTTATGAGTTTCGGATTATTTCTTGAATCATTTTCATTGTGAAATTTCTTTCTTGAGAAGTCTTTTATTCCTTTAATTATATACATTTATTAAAAATATGTAGCTACAATACAGTTAAATATTTTATGTAATAAAAATAAAATCCACATTTATAAATATATTTAAAAAATTATAAATTTTAATGAATCATAATTCGTCTCACTAGAAAAAATTATCGATAAAACCAGATAAATAAAAAAAAGAAAAAGAAAAGCTGCAGCGATAATTTTGAAAAATGCGCTATGGAGCTCGTATCCCATTAAGGTCTTGCAAATGATTTATCTTTCTATTTTATTACACGCTTTCTGTTTCATTTCAGACTATCTTATGAGCGGGAATCTGCTCTTAAAAGTAGAATACCCCAAGCTTGACTACCGCTTCCATTTTATAAAGCTAATTCAATAGAAAAAAACATCTGCAGCAGATGTTCTTTTTCACTGACATTTGCTCTTCTGACAGTCAGCTGAATTTTGTTTCTTCCTTTTCTCGTAGAAGAGAATTATTTATTATGACTGATTTTATGGAATTTTGGGGGAAAAATTCTGTTAATTTTAAGATTTGATTTGTTATCAATTAAATAAAGCAACAAAGTAAATCACTAAACAACTATTTTGCGGATGTTGGTTTCATTTGCTCTTAAGAATGTGAAGTCCTCCCTGCAAAATTAAAATAGCTTTAATTTGTTTAATCATTTTTTAATTAGTTAAGTTTAAGTTTAGCTTATTGATAACATGTTAGTAGATAAAGCGACATGTCCCACTCTGCTTGCAGATACATGATATACCGCCTAATGTGACCACAAATGTATTAAAAATTGTGAAAAGAGCATTTTTTGATGTTTATAAATTAAGGAATTTTTACTATTTATTTTTTCTTGCAAAATTAGATAATAGATAGATAATAGATCTTATATATTCTTTCCTCATTTAAATGCCCTATTTAAATAAAGTTTTAGGACATTCGTCAATTCAGTCATAATTACAAGTAAAAAAAAATATTAACCATTTAATGAGGTTATTTATATTTCATTCAAATGATTGTTCCTGAGTTGATATCTGTTCATAAAATTGAATAAAGTGATACTTCTCAGCCTTTTATTAAAAATAGAATTTAACTTTATTATAATTAGAGCTTTCTACATTTCACGCAAAATCCGTTTTATATTTATAATGAATCTATATTTCACGCTAGTATATAATATAATTTGGTGCCTTATCCATAACCAAATTTCATTCTTCTAGATCTAAGCAATTTGATTTATCAATTTCACAGATATATATAATTTAAAAAAAAATGTGTTTTTCGGATCAGGGAGGGTTGAAACAAAGTTTTTGACAGTACTTTCTCTTTTTTTATATTTCATATATAAGAAAGTAAAGAAATAGAAAGAATAACTCAGATAGCACATCTTGTTTCCCAATATTGTGCAATATTATATTATAATATTTAATATTCAACAATATACTGCGAATATTTCTTAATGTCATATAATAATGTACAATATATGTGTGCTACTTGGGAAGTGCCTTTATGTTGATGAATCCATGTTATTAAGTATCCATTGCTAAGTTCAACGTTTTCTTTTTAATTCTTCTTATAATGAGTAGCTGAGTTCATTTATATTAATGTAACGATTTGACGCATCACGGAAATTATATAGGGACATATCTCGTAATTTTGACCAGTTGTCACTTACCAAGAATGATACCTGAGCTCACATCCCGCTTGAAAATTCCGCCATACACATTAGAAATGTTATTCGATCCAGGACTTCGGATTTGAGGTACTTAGGTATACATTTGAGGAGAATTAGATTTCTGACTTGGAAGCCTAATACCCCGATACTGAGAGCTTACCTTAGCCCATTGCAACTTCTCTACTGGTATTAAAAAATAGATATTTTGTTAGTACAGGAATTTCTCATTCTTAGACCGAGCATACTGATATCGAATACGTGTTTATTAGTAAATATAGCCCATAATGAGTGTTTCACTTATGTAAAAGTAAAAACTTTTTAACACGGAAACTTCTTCTGTATTAGAAGTATTAAGTTTCTCCCTTACTATATTATGTACTGAACAATTGAAAACCGTACTTGAAATCAAAATTAAGATTTATATGTAATGCAGTGCAGTTCTTGATAATTGCACAATTTAATATTTGTGATATACATTACCACAGAATCAACTGCAGCATCTATGCAAAAGTACATATTGTATTGGAAAATTCAATCCGAAATACAAAAAGTAGTGGTATTGATGTAGTGAATGTTCGAGTAGTCATTCAGGTTCAATAGCAAATAAAGACGCTTTATCGCTATTGGAAAGCATGAATACACAGGCAATATAATTCAGCCGAAGCACACACAGACACTTGTAGACAACAACAACGCACAAGTAGCATATCTGTAATAAGTAACCGTAGCAACAGGAAGTGGCTAGAGAGAACTCACTCTACTGTCTGCTTGAGTTATTTGAGCATAATTTTCTTGACAAGGCAAAGAGAGTTCTTGAAAATTCTCGTCACTCGTGTCTTAATGGAATCATCATCAAAATCCTTGCTGTTTCTGAAATCTTCGATTTTATAGCCAAAGGCGTCAAATTCATTCGTCGATTCTCCAAATGATCGTCGAGTTTGTCACAAAGTTCGGGAAGCATTGATCCAGCTTCCGTTACAGCTATCAGTAAAACTTTCTTCCTTGACATAAAAGTGAGTTTGCAGGGAAGCAATATTACAAGGGTTTTGCATGTAATCAATGTATCAGAAATGGCATGGTAGCTTTATTTAATTAAAGATCCATTTCAGACTTCAAAGAAGTTTTTTTAGGGGGGCGGGATAAATTTGCATTTCAAATCTCAATCGGATGGCGAAAATGGCACACGAAGTAGTATGTGCCACGAGGGATTTTTCATCCTACACTGTAAAATCCCTCCCTACAACAACCTTTGGACGTTCAACCACTTCAGAAAATTAAACTTGAGCTAGGCTCTCGAGCAGAATTGAGTTTTGTGGAAACCGATTCTCATGTCGAGACTTGGAATCAGCATGGTCCTCTGAAACCAAGGTGATATCGAACCGTAACAATCCCCATTATTTTCTGGAAAGGTCTTGTGTTAGTTATCTTTACTAATAATAATGAACTATATGTATGTTGGCGCTCTAGAGGCAAGTAAAATTAAATTAAATTAAATTAAAAAACGGGAATGAGGTTCTAAGGGAGATTATTTTTTAAATTTAGCTAGAATCTTTACCAATTAAAAATTAACGAGAAGTTAGTGTTATAAAACGATGATATCCGAAAATATTTTTGCATCATAATGATTCTAAAGAAATTAGCTTTAATCTTATTAAATTTATACTATTTACGCTTATTATGTTATTAATATTTTAATTTATTTGTTGTGTATTTTTCCCTGTTTTTTACAAATTTTTTTGGGGGTAACAACGCATTTCGTTATTACCGTTGCCATGTACTCAGTACAAGTTCGTGACTAAATCAAATTTCATTCAATTGTGTGTGTGTGTGTGTGTGTGTGTGTGTGTGTGTGTGTTTGCATTGTGTAACTATGTATATTCATTTATGTATGCATGCATGTGCGTATTCTCAAGCTCCAAAATAATTTCAGCTTATATATACTTCAAATTAACTAGAACTGCCGTGATAGTTAATTTTTTTTCTTATTTCTTCCCTTTGATATATTTTTCGAACAATGCAAAAAATATACAGTATTTTTTTTAATGTAATTTTACTTCTCGGTGATATTTTCAAACAATTTAAAACAAATTTACTAAATTCTATGCTTTAAATTAAACTGAGCATTGAAGAATTGATAAAAAAAATTAAATAATTCTATATTACAAACTTGTAAACTTACTTCAGTCAATCTTTTATACGGAATTTATTTTTAAAATTTTGAAAATTAGCATCCTTAGATATGTCTTGTTTCCAAAATTGGAAAAACTTGGTATTCAAAAACGTAATTTCAACAATATTTATTTTCGTTGTAGATAAAAATGAGAAACTGCAGATTTTTCTGTAACTAAGCCTTCACTAATTCAATCAGTCAATCATTCAATAGTTTATCTAATAATTATATAGATAAAAATAATATGCGAGTCTAACAAGTATATTTGTTAATGTAATATAATCATCTAAAAATCTAATTTTATTTGTTTACTTATTTGAGTACTTTTTTTAATTCATTATATTTCTATTTTCTTTTCATATTTCTTTTTTCAATCAACAGAAAATCTCTTTTAATCTCTTTAGAAAATCTTAATGGCATTTTTATAGATTTGTATTTTGTAGTAACATCTTATTTACATACCAAATATTTTTTTACTAGGTTGAACTTTGACATATCGAATTCAAATATTTAATAAAGAACACGCAATTCCTTTCATTAATGAAATTTTATGCTCTGAAACATGAATAATGAGGTCCTTTAATTTTGATTTTATATTTGTTTTCTGGAATTTCTTATTGTTATTTTATAGTTAATTGTAAGATTTGCATTCATACAAACAAAAATCATCTGATTAATCGAAATGAATGTGATTAAACCTACACAATTTAATATCGTTAAGCCTTACAAAAACGATCTCACTCGAATTTATAAAGATGGTGTTAAACTTAGCTTCTTTTAAATGGCAATAATTTCGCTATTTTAATCTTATTGGAAAAACTTCTATCTACTCCGAGCTTAAAATATAACCAGAAACGGATGAATTAATGGCAGCTGACTTGAAATTCTTCTAAAATGCTGTTTCAGTAACTTTCTGAATGAAATACTTTAAAAAAATAATTCTTATCTCTACTTTTGCTATCAACTTTTGATGGTTTAGATGAAAACTTTTTTAATATTTTCATAACTTTAATAATCTATGCTATATCTTGCGGTTGAAATTTACAGCACAAGAAACCTGCTGCAGATTTTCGATTCAGCAGATTTGGGAGCTGACATTGGCTGCAAGCAGGTAAAGTTCAAGGACGTTATTAGTGTATTTTCCAAATAAATAAATACATTTCAAACAAATTCAACCATTATGAATTGTAAAGTATTAGGATAATATCGACACTTTAATCGTAGATATATGATTTGGTTCCTGTCTATTCCATTATGTTCATTTTCTTATTACATATTTATAAGCATTTGTTTAAGGTAGGTAACTACGTTAAAAATTCGATTTTTCGCAAAATTATGATTTTTTTTTAATTTAATATTCTTAATGCTTGAACAAGTTTCTTTATAAAACCGTTAGAACTTTATTTCTACATTATCTTATGGGAAATTACATTGATTTTTATAGTTGCATTAAAATATGTTTTAATGCAAATTTACATCTTTAGATGCTATTTTCTCAAATATAAAATATGATAGAATTTTCTTAGGAAAAATTTCATAAATTAAAATCTACTGCATATTTTTGTTTCAATTTGGTATAATAATTTCTCAATTGGCTCTGCAGTTGCTAAACTAGAGAATAAGTAATATATTCATTTAGGAATATTTTATTTTGTGCTAATTATCAGTCGAACGGAAATGTTTAAGCAATGGGAAGAAATGCAGATAGTTGAAGGAATATATTATTTAATTCAGGAACTAAACAATATATTCCTTCAACTATCGGAATAAAATTTTAGTAAATTTATTTGTTAAACCTCTAAACTAGAAAATTATTGCTTTATACCTGTTTTTGGCCGAAAAAATCTATTTTTATCCAATTTAAAGAAAAAACACTTTTAGTTCTTAACTGGTATATTTTGGTTTCATCAATATTTTTCAATCGTTTTTATACAAAAACATTTAACCTGAACTTCGTTTCATACCTTAAATAATATAGTGCGGAGTCAATATTATTTAATCATATTATTGTGACTTCTAAATAATAATTAGCAGGCTTCTAAGTAATAAATAAATAAATAGTAAAAGCATTATAATTAATAAATAGAACCATGCATTTTACAAAATAAAAAAATTAACGTAAAATAAATCAACATGTTAATTTGAAAATGTCTTGAAATGCGAATTTTAATTAATCATTTTATTATAAGTGTAGCCTCATAAAGAACTCTATCTAGGGTTTCAATATGTCTAAATCCAGCACTATAAGAAAGCCTTTTTTAAACAATTCATTACCGATTTTTATTCATTCACAATTGGAGCTCTAAAATTCAGAATTGAGTCGCATATCGCTGCTCGTACCATGCACGGAAGCAAATAGAGCCGCGGCGCTACTGTTGCGCACGAGAAGCGCACAATACAGCCGCTAGCTAGCAGGGCCGTCAGTTTCATCGGTCGTCCGTGCTGAGCGGATGGATAATGTGGCTCTTGAGATAATGCGCACCTGAAGCAGCATGGCTCTAGTCCTGCACGTCCACTCGGCCCAGGGATTCAGAACGAGGTGCGAGAGGCGAGTCAAGGCAAGCTTCAGAGGTGAGTTCGCTCCCTTCTGTGAAACGCGCCACATGCTGCAGGTGGTTCTTTCATTGCCAGCAATCAATGCGCCGTTTAGGTTTCGATACTTTCTGTAAAGTGGGGAGGGTTCTTTTTTGTGATAATGATAAATACTGGTTGAGAAAGAATCAATAAATATTTTTGTTTCGCATCGAAAAAGGTGCAGGAATGGAGACACGTTCTGTCGTAGCAAAATAAGATTCATTTCATTTTTTTTTAATTAAGTAAGAGTGACGTAGTACATTTGAGTTTAATTTCAAGTAATAATTTTGAATTTTTATAAATATTCTGCATTTTTATAACAATTTTATTTCACATGCCATGATGACGCACTGTTAGCGTTTTTGTTTAAGTGTGGATATTTAGTATACGATATTTTTCTATACTTAGTACGGTTTGTTGTTTTTTGAATTTGAAATGCTAAATTCATTCCGTGATATATCTATATCATATTTTCAAATCATATATATCATAATTTTTCAATATATCGTAACTTTCAAAATAAGATATACATTTTCTTGATTGGAAATTGCCTTTCAGTGAATTATAACTAATTTTTAATTTTCGAAAGTATAACGATCTAAGTGTTTACTTGTTCACTATTTAAGAACGTGAGTTTCTCTCGCGTTTTAATAATGCAAATCAACAGTTTTGCTGAAAGCTGAATACACCCATGAAATGTATTTTTTCGATATGTCCTTGACTCTCCTTTGCATGATGATGGAAATTTCCCTCATAACATTTAGTGAAAAAAATATGGACTCAAAACAGGTGTACTGTAAATTTTTATTCCTGGCAACCTATTTCACGATTATTGTATAATAAGGAAAGTAGCTGTCAAAAAGTAGCAAATGTCACAATCATTATAGAGGGTGTTAACTTCTCATTCCGCTGTTTGTTGTGGTTGGAAGGAACGTACGATTTCTTGAATATTTTTTTAATAATTAAGCTCGGAGTTTTTGCTAATAAAAGCAATAATGAGTGGAGAAATTTAGAAGTGAGGGACATTGAGGATTTTGTACTGAGCTTAACATGTAAATTTGCATGGTGATCGCTATTTTCATTATATTGCTTTTTATATTATATATGCACACTAGGAATTTTTTAAACATTTTTTTTCCTTTTATATAGAGTATGAATTATATCACTCTAATTTTTTTCACAAAAAATGTTTTTAAAAAATGTTTCCTAAACATGATTTCTTTTAAAGCATAGGTAGGTTTTCTTTCATTGTGTATTATAAATTATATAAATAAATGAGTCATATTAGGAAAAATACTAGTTTTATTTTATTTCTTAAAATAATCTTGCTTTATGACTATATTTCTATCTCACGTGTTTTAAAAACACACAACAATATTTATATTCAGAGATGTATGTAAGGGAGAATTTTTCAAACCAACAACTTTATTTTTTGAATTGGTTTCGCATTTCCGATGCAGTTGATTTTCAATATATATGCGAAGAATCTTTATGCTATTCATATCTTACAGTATGTACAGTATCTTACATATCTTACAGTACAGGCGGAATGAAACTACGTAAGAGTTAGCATAAATCTCTCGCTTAATTTTAAAATAATTTTATCATCGGTGTACTGTAAAATTTAAAGAAAAATGTCTTTTACATATAAAATGACGCAAAAAATTTCTCATAGTTGGGCAAAATAAGAAAAATTTGTTTTTATTTCGGACGTATGGAGAGATAAAATTTTTGTGTATAAATAAGATATCCTCACGATAAATGGAACAAAAAGACGTGTGTAAGTTACACGTTCAAAGCATATTATTTGGTAATAATGCGCAATACATTTTCACTTTTCTTCTGTGTTCATTGCGTTTCTTGTATCCTATATTTCTTGTATTTTTGATATATTTTTTATTTGAAGATAAATCTGGTTAAAAATGAAATAACATCTTCTTCTAGGGACATGTATATGACAGTCAGAAGATAAAATACATACCCTTGATAATTGGAAAATTTTTAGTTATTCAAGTGTTAGTCAGAAAAGACATTTCCTTTTATCATCCAATGATAGTTTTCTATGCAAGTATATTTCAGGATATGATTTGGGAAAGGGTTTTAAGTAACTAAAAAATTACAAACCACAAATCAGTTAATTGCGCTACTTTTTCTCAACTTTATTTTTGGAAGTGCATCTAGTGATGGATCAAAAAAAAAATTCATTTCAGAATTAGAGAGACAATTTTTTAAAATTTTATTTATTTATTTTTTACTACGCGTAGATCTTTTTTTTTTTTTCAGTGTTTTTTAAACAATGCTTAAAAATGAAAAATTCACAACTTTTTATTCAAAGGTTGCTTTTTGTTGTGTGAAAATTACATTTTTTTCAGATGTGTGATCAATGTCGTCTTGAAACGAATTCCGTTTTGATTAATATGATGTGCAAATAATTTTTCTTCAAAATTTACTTTCAAGACTATTGTATTTAATTTATTTTTCTGTTATTTTGTCATTAATAATGCACTTGAAAAATTATGAAACATTTCTATTCATCATATATAATTTTTTTTACTTCGTTTAAAGGAAACTGTAAAAATATTTATATTAATTTTTTTTTCGTAAATGCACACTGAGCTTTAATCTAGTAACTTTGAAACACTTTTAAAATTTGTTTACATAATAAATCCTGGTCTCTCCACTTGCTAATCAATTACATTCGCTTGGAAGCGGGAAAGAATTTGACTTATGTAGAAGTCCATCCTTAAAAAATTAACACCAACAGCTGCTCATAACAATATGAAATGTTTAAAATATAAATATTAGTTTTTCTAACAGGGGAAAGTATTTAGTTTATTTAAAATTACTGAATTCATGAAAAACATTGAAATTTATTTCATAATTGTTTCAGCAAAGTAAAGAATTTCGTTAATTTAAAGTTATTGAATTCATAAAAAAAATTGAAATTTATTTCATAGAAATTTATTGAAAGGTACTTTAGTTAACTTTAAGATGACCGAATTCGAAATACAATTCCTTTGTGTTTGGCTGCCTCTTAATTTAAAGAACTAATTTCTGCATTTAGGAATATTATCATCGTTTGGTGATTTTCTAAAAATCATTTTTGATATATATAGTCAAAATTGTCAAATCCATGTGTTTCAAAGATGAAAATATATTTTTCACATCTTAACTCATTTATGGCCCAAACATAAAATAAAAGTAATTAACAGGATACTGACTTGAAATATTCAAATGCATTTAAATATTGTTAATCACTTCACAGTGATTTATGTGAAATCTAAAAAATTGAATTCTTTTACTTTCAATAACTATGTTTATGCACTAATAAATTCGTGATTAATTTCGTCTCTAGAATGATAATTCTAGACACAATTTCCATTATCATAATAACTATATGATAAAAACTTTTCCATAAACTTGATTTTCAAAAATTGCCAGACGGCAGTCTTGAGGCTGTTAGGTAACTCCTTAGGGAAAATTCGTGTAAGTAAAAGTTTTGTCACATAGTAATCCAATATTTACACCAATCAATTTTAGTGCTTTTTTTGGTTTTTCTAAAGAAGTTTCTAAAGATTGTGTGTTAAATCGAATTAAAGAATATATTTATTTTGGCATGCACCATAATATGGATAAATGTAACATGAGAAAATTTTAATGCGAGACATTCTTTTTTTTTTCCTTATATTCTCCCATTTAATAAATAATGGTGAATTTTGTATTTATTTTTATAATTAATTTAAGTTTAAATTTTGACGTGATGAATAACACCCGAAAACAACAGAATAAAAATAAAATTTGAGATTCTTTTAAAACTTTATTGACTTATTTAATACCATTTATACGGAACAGAAAACGAATTTAATTAAACGCCACATCTAATATAAAAAATACTATTACAAGAATTCTACATTTTATTAAAAGTAAATCCAAATTTTGCTTATTTTACAGAAAAAAAAATAGCAAGCGGAAAAGTATTAATATAGCATAAAAAAACTCATTTGAATTTGTAATTTTCTTAGCAGAAAAAAGTTTTTATTCGTTTATTCATCCAAATAATACCACTAGATGTTTTTAATATGCGAACAATAAATTTCTTTATCGCAATTGTATAAATGAAAAAAAAATGACTGCCACATAAAATGGAAGTTAAAAATTTGTTTTATTTGATTATATTTAAATTTTTTGATTCTGTAACTTGAATTATCAATTAGTTTTTTTTCCTTGGGGTTATGACTTGTTTTAATAGTTTCTCTGAATCAAAAGCTTTAAAAAAATAAATTATGATAAGACGGAATTGCAATGACCTTTAAATATTACGATATTCAAAAAGAAATCAATAATCATTATTTCCTTTTTTAAAGCAATTTAACAAATATCTGCATTTTTTAAACGCCCGTAGAGTTATTTATGTGGTTTTCCTTCAGAACAAATATATGTAATAATTATACATAAGGTAGAAAGGTAGTTAAGAAAGCCAAAACTTTCTATGCAACTATCGCAAAATTTTTATGCGATGATCTAAAACCCCAATGATTTAATGAAATTCAATGGAGCTAGATCAGTAACAGAGAACAAAACTCCAGTTGGTAACTTAACAATTGAATGTAAATATTTTTGTTTAATCCACGCATAGCATAAAGGAATTCAATTTTTGCTAAAAATTGAATGACGTAATCATGAATCATCTTTATTTTTGCGATTGCAAGGGAGATAAGGAAAAAAAAATCTCCCTACAATTCCATTCCTAATTGCACACGAGTTAGAATATGAGAACGAAAATGCACAGAAGAAGATGCAACTAATATAAGTTTTCCGATCAGTGCTTAATTTTTTAAAAAAATGCAGTTAAATTTCAAAAATCGCGTTTCAACCTCTGACTTTGAAGATCTGCAAATACTGAAAAACTTTCCATTTAAAATTACTTATATAAATGTAATTCGTCAAATAATAAGAGAATTTGAATTATTTTCCAGTCTTTAAAGAAAATTAGGAATAAATGAAAATTTCAACTACCCTATGAAAATTTGCACTCTTTCTGAGCTGAGTGGTCCATCAACGACCTCGATCAATTTTTTCATTCTCTTCAATACACATATTTTCATTTATGTAAATATGTGTATTTTCTTCTAAAATCTAATCAAATTAATCCAGTAATCCTACTTTTAAGATAATATGAGAAAGATATATTTATTTTTGTAAGTATTAATTACATATTGTCAGCATCCTCCGGTGAATGGCGAGTGACGACAAAATACTATAAATACCAAATAAATGCCATAAAAATTATGGAAAAGAGATAAAGCCAATGTTTTTGAAACCATAATGGCTTTTATTTGGCTTTAATCCTATTTAATGATGTTAATTAATTATTTGAAATAATTTATTTCAATTTGGAGTATCGCTCTCAGTGTTCATATCTGAATTAAATTTGGAAATAGATCTAACTTCGCTCAATAGGTAAAAGAAATTTATATTCTTTCATATATCCATTGTTTTTTTAAGTTAGTGAGTTATTATACGTTACAATTGTTAATTTTTCTGACTTGACATAATACAGGCTACAATTAACAGAATTAATATCGGGAATTAGCTTCTAGACAACAAAATTCCATGAGCGACACATTTTCTTTTCACATATGTACGTCGCTGAGAAGGTGGTATATGAATTACCGTTATATGTTTTTCTCCTATAATTTCAATGAATGTGGTAAATATACCTTTAGATTGCAATTTGTTCTAGAAAACTTATTCATTTGTAGTTTTTTTCTTTTGAAAATATTCTTGGGTTATATCTTTGAATCTAAATCATTAAAACATTTTGAAAACTTTCGATACTTTTTTGGCAAAGCATTTAGTTGTTCTGATACACGCTAAATTTGAAAGGATTTCCACACCTGAATTGAATATCAATCTGAAACACATGTTTGTGCACATTTTCTTTTTCGTCGTTTGTTTCCGTTTTACATTTTGTTTAAAGATTAAAATTGTTTGATACAGCATAATCCAACATAGAAAATGCCATAGGAACTATCAATATATTTAAAAATGTCATTACTCTTTTTTTATTAAAATAACTAGCCGTCTTTGGCGACCAGCCGGTTCCCCAGTATTATCGCTCGCTACAATTTTCAATTAAATATTTTAAGTAACTGGTCTCTTAATAGATTCTCAAACAAAATATTTTTAATCTTCAAATTTTGATAGTCATACCAAACTTATACTGTTGTTTAGATCGTTTCGTTCAATTTACTATAATATTTTGCTAATTTGTCATTTCCGGTAAAACTTCAACTTTAATTTAAAGTGGAAATGATGAAATTGAAATTAATATAAAGATATTTTTTAATAAAACCAAGCGTTTTTTTATTTATCATCTTTATTGTTATTTATTTATTATTATTATTGAATATGAGTATTGCAAACAGAATCGCTCGGTATTTAGGTCTTATGTGAACTACAAAATATTTTTCATAATTTATGTAATATCTCAAAGAATAATTCAACAAAAATTTCTCAGATTCAGCATAAAATTCAGTTTTTAGTTTTGCTTTCAAAAGGATTGAAATGAAATCAACAATAATATTTTGTTCCGGCCTATAAATATATTTCAAAAATTATGAAGTCTAAATTTAATGCAGTAAAGTATCATATTCTGAGAAATATTCTGGACACACCAAATTTTAAATAAATGAATGAATGTTTCTATTTTCCACGATCAACTAAGACTTATTTGTAAAGTTTTGAATGTAAAAAATTTAGAAAAAATCAACATTTTCATAATCTTAGGTCAATTAATCTTGAGAAACCTGCTCACTGATTGGCGTATTTTCTTTGAAACGATCGATGGAAAATCTAAAATTATCCTTTTTTTTAATGAATGGTGATATTCCAATTTTCATAAGTTTAAGTGATTGATTTAGTTGATTGGAAATTAACTCTTTTTATTTAAAATATTAGTGTTTCAAGAGCATTTTGTTATTCGTGATTTCGACAGCAGAAGCTTTATGTAAAATCAAAAATTCGTTATTAGAGCATTTATTGAATCAAGTTACATATAATCATTTTCCATTCAGACCATTTTAGCATATCTGTGTCTTACTAAAGGTTTACAAATTAGCTTTGTGGCCCTGATTTGAATGGATATCCTGTTCATATTAAACAAAACTTGCCTTAAAATAAAACTGATTTATTGGATTAATAATATAGAGAGTGTAAAAGATCATAAAATAATTTTTCTTGAATTTATTTTTTAGAAAAAATATTTCATATTTGTTTCATTTCCTACAGATATTTCATTTCTGAAAATTATATTTTTGCAGATTTCATTTACAAAAATATTTAATTTATTTTTAATTGGAGCTTTAATCAATGTGATGGCAACACTTTGAAAAAAGCTAATTTTTTCCCATGAATGCGAAACGTGCTTAATTTTTATTTTTATTTTTTACGAAAAAAAAAATATTGAAAAACATAATTAAAATATTTATTTAAAAATTGATGAAAAATAGAAATTTAATTTTAAGGTTAAAACATTGATATCATTTAAAAGATAAATTTTTGATCTTTAACTTCATGTAAAAAATCTTTTTTGTGCGGTAATATTTTCGATAGTTATAGCAGAAACACGCCAAAATTTCGCTTAATTTTTAAATAAATAAAATTCTAATTAAAAATTCGAAAAAATAACTCCCTGGTGCACATTCCCGGCCTCCAAGGTATACACGTGCCAAATTTGTTAGCTGTAAGCTGAATGGTCTGGCCTGTAGAGCGCCAACACACACACAGACATTGAGCTTTATTATAAGTATAGATATAGATAACTAATAATAACCAAAAATGTGGGGTTTTTTTTCCATTAAAACTTCCTAGTTATTGTTATCCCTTCACCAGAAAATTATCTCTGTTTGTCATTCAATTGATTATAAGTTCCATTTTCATTTCATTTAGTATTTATTGAATGACATCTTAAAATACTGAGATTTCCAATTGTTGTGGTTTTACTGAGTCGCCTTTTAAAAGTCATAAGATTAAGATAGTAATAAGACAAATTTAGAGTCATAAGAAAACTTTTAATACCAAATGTCGGCTACACGAACGTCATAATCACGAAATCTGGTCGATTGAGAAGTGGAAGACAGTATTATGGTAAGATTTATGATCTATCACACTTTTCCTCACAATAAGACGGGTATACGTTTGGATGATACCTGCACAAGTGTATCATAATGATTGACTCCTTGCAACAGTCGACATAGAGGTGCATCTATCAAAGTACAGGCAGCTGTGTCTTGGGTTTCTGTTGATCCAATCGTATATACCTGAGAGCAATGATTACTGTGGAAAATTATCCATAAATTTTATCTGACCATGTCTATTCTATGAGGAAACTTTATTTCCTACATGAGATGGAATTTTCCAAGATAATGCTTCTATTCATTCAGTGAAATTCCTCCAGTCGTGATTTGATGAACACGAGGATGAAGTGAAGCATCTACATTAGTCCACACAGTCTCAAAATAATTCAACCATTATGATCTATTTTAAAACTTTCGATCTAGAAACGGTATTTTCCACCAGTATCTCTCTCGGAACTTTCAGAATATCTTCATGACGAATGTACAATATTTTTCTAAACACTTGTGTGATTCGATTTCCAAGAGCATACAAGCTATACTACATCCCAAAGGTGACCCTACTCCTAATTAATAAAGATTCTTGTATTCGTTTGTAATATTTCTATCATTTTGATAACCAAGTGTATATATATCACAAGCCACAATTTGATTAGATACTTACCTTGACATTTTAAGAAGATGATATGGGGAATTAAAAAAAATCAATTGCATTGATGATAAAAAAAAATTCATGTTGGCAAATTGAAATCTAAATGTCGATTGATTTTTTTTGTCTAAAATGCAGGTATGTACACAAATATTACACCTGATAATGCTGGTATAATATTCATGAACATGACATTTTTTTTTTTTTTTGTGAAACCGGATATCACATCTGTAAACTTTCGGCATTGACACCGACACTCCATTATTAGGTCGTAGTACCTCCGTGGAACTAAGAACAGCCAATCTTAAATATGTATTAAGATGTTTTTATTTCAACTTCTAAGAAGTGGCCATTATAAACAAACTATTGCTTATTATAATGATTTGAATAATCTTTCTATCATAAATATTTAAAAGAACGGAAATTGTATCATCTTTTCACTTCAGCTATTCATCTACGAATTTATTTGAGGTTTCCATCTTCTTTTAAAATATGTCCCATGTTTCATTTTTATTAAATCTTCTCTAATTGTCTTTTTATATTATAATATAATATAAACTTTTGAATAAAATGAGTTTTGGTTCTAGAAATAATTATCGCAGAAATTTTCCGCAAGTTGTGAAATGCATTATAATACTTTCAAAATGGTTTCTTTCTAAAATTAAATTTAAGTAAATGATATTGATAAAGAGAATATATTTCCTGTAAAGGAATATGATATTATTTTGAAAATCCTCTTTGTGACTAATTAATCCAAAATTGAATATATTATTGGATATAAGTTTGCAATATAATTTTCAAGACAACAATTAAAAATGTATTTTATTGGTTATGTTTTCGGATTACGGTATTTATGTAAAAAAGACAAACAAACAAACTGTTACTGACTGATATATCAATATGGCTGATTAAACTCAAGAGTAAAATCTAGCGTTAAGATTATAAATTAATTTATTCTACATTTCTGAAATCAAAAGTTTTACATTTGCGATAAATTGCGTTTACTTATTAAAGAATCATCCAATATTTGACACAATCCCAGAATTTGAGTTATGAATCATTTTCAAATTTTATCTCTATAGTATTTTAATTGCTTATTCACATACATAAATACTGATAAAATAAATAGATTTCTTTTACAAAGATTTAATAGAAATCTGCAACTTTTCAGCAAAGGAACGCATTCCAAATTTACTTACTTACTCTACTGCATTTCTGAAGTTTTTATCCTTTGCCAGGCAGGCATAATTACAGCATCGGTTTGTTGTAGAGAAGTATAAAAGATGGATAAAAAATCATTAATTTAAATGCCAAGACAGATTTTTTTTCAATTTTTAAAATATTTTCTTTTACTATCCGTAAAAGATAAAGTAAAATCAAAGTTATGGGGAATTCAAAAGTTTACAAATTAAATATTCAGCGAAAGTTTCAATCTTCAATTTGATCTACGGTTATTCAAAATTTCCGTCACTGTTTATTAGAGAAATGACCTCACAATCAACGTGACAAATAAAATTTACACAATTAAAGTGTAATTTCTACTGTTGTGGTTAAAATAATTAATTTTTACAGCATGTTTTTGAAAATATTCAATGAAAATGTTTTATATGTTCTTCCTTTGATTTTACTATGAATATCCGTAGCATAATCTTCCTCGTTTTAAACGTTGTCTATCAGAAAAATACAAAATTTATGAAGGCGATGAAAATACAAAACTGATATAGGCGTTTCAGAAGAAGGGGCTTGTATGAACAATTATCAAATGTTGGATCGGCTATCAGATGTTTAAAAAAATGAAGATTAAGGTTGATTAAAGATATAAAATATGTTATAGAAACGTAAGTTTATTGCGAAGAAAGGAAAAAGAAATGGAAAACTATACTAACAGTGTTATAATTAATGTTTGTTTCCTGATGCTTGGCATCTCTTTTCTACTGCCATCTCTCAGATTTCGAAAGATGCAGCGCTCGTGTTTATTACTATCAAAACCGATCAAAGAAGAATGTCAGAAATAAGGGATTTTTTTTTTCATAATTGAACATTTTTTTTTAAACCCCGTATACCCAGTAGTTCATTTGCTAATTTTTGCATACATTCCAATCTGATTGAAAAATATTTATACCTTTCTAGCATCCTAACGTTATGGGATTTTGCGTCCAAATCTAAATAGCACTGAATACCGATTCTGTCTGTTTAGGCATAAGTGCTACTTCTAGTAAGTCTTTGGAGAAAATCGAAGGGAGCAATAAAATTATTCTTCGACGGATTCTGAATCGTTTTATTATTTCTAAATTTAGTTTTAAGGATTAAAATATTCGTATTTATGATAAGAATCAGTTTTTCCTAAATTTGATTTTATTCCATGTTGCATATTGGAAAATAAACTAAATCTTAATTCTGCAGTTACTATTGGGGAGATGCATCTATAACCTAAATATTATATAACATTTATATAACAAATGTTGTATATTAACATAATTTAACTTTCGTTTCGTTGTGAAGGTATAGATTATGATTCATATCTAGCACGAGTTTGAGACCTTTATTTTAAAGGCTGCAGATTCAGTGGGAAAGCAAGAAACAAAAGACTGCTTCTGTTTCATTGAGAGAGAAAATGCTTTGAATAGTTATACAAATCCGAAAAGTATCAATTCCATTTCTTGAGCACGCGCAGTAACAAAGCCTATTTTTTCCACAGTACATTTCTTCCGTTCTTGTAAAGAAAAATAAAATCTGCCGGAGAAACAACAGACTCGCCTCTCTCCCTTCGAGAAACAATAAAAGTAATGGTCCAAGCATTTTTACGCTACTCATGTTTTTTTTACGAACCTGTCCTTCTAATATAAATAAAGAATACAAGACAATTAATGTTTAAAAATTTAATTAAGAATATTGTCGTCCAGTAAGATCTAGAAGAAGATTTGATAAGTTTGGTTTCGTAATAAAATCAATCATAGCCATTTAGCGACTTTTCAGAAAATAGATGCAATTTAGCAATAAAATAAAAAAAATAATTAATGTAAAACATGGTTCATTATAAAGGGTGTCCCAAAATTAATACGAGATTTGAATTTTCCATCATTCGTGCAGCAACGTGTTGGCAACCCTATGAAAATACCATTTAACAGCTGGTAGTTAGGGTTAGTAAAAATGGAGCGTTACACGGTAGAACAAAGTGTAAAACTAAATTAAATTTTAAAAAAAAGCATTTTTTCCTTTAAATTGTTACATTTTTATTGAATCGTGAAGTACACAGAATAGAGTTATGTATGGACTAACACATAGAGCAAATGACCTCCACGGCTTTGCTGGCGTATACACACTCTTTTATCGAAATTTTCCATGATCATTTATCATAAATGTGGCTGGATTTCATTGATGCAGCATTGAATTTCCACCTTCAATGCACACGTGCTTGTGAGCTTGTTGACATAAACTTTTGACATCAAATAACCCCATAAAACTCCAATGGTATTAAATCATACGATCTAGGAAGCCAATTGTGAAATGTTTGAGCCTTGGCTGCTAGACTTCCATTATATTCTTTAACCATGTAAAAAATGCTGTTCTATCACGTAGCACTCTATTTTTACTAATTCTAAGATCTCAGCTGTCAAATAGCCACTTTTTAATAGGATTGCCAACATTTTGCTGTACGAATGGTGGCAAATTCAAATCATACGTTAATTTTAGGTCTCCTTTAGTATGAATTGAAAGAAAAAATTCCTGTGCAAAGATTTTATAAATGATCATTGACAGAAAACCTTATTAAATTTCAGAATATTGATAATATCAGAAGCCTTTGAAGTTTGGTCATTTTAAAATTCCTAGAATTTAGCCTTTGATGAAAATCCACGGAATATTTCTGTTACGAAATCAAACCAACTCAGGATTTTCAACTTGGAGGTATTTCGATATAATTCTCAAGGATATCTGTGATGATGCCCATTTTTCCCTAAACGGGGTATATAGAGATTATTATATTCAGAGTAATAGAAGTAATTAATAAATTTTTTCAATATATTTTTTATTTTATTTAATCACATGACCAGTATTGACATATCTACATTGATTGTTCAATTCATGCTGTTTTTTTGCTTTAAAAAAGAAATAGACAAGAATGGGAATAATAAACGAACAGAAAAAAAAAACGCAGATACCTTTTCTATATAAATATTATCATCATTTAAAATGTCTGGTTCAGTTTCTTCTAAACTTTATTTCTAAATCCAATCTATTAAGCAAGCTGAAAAATATCTAATGCTTCTGAACAACTACAGGTTTATCATGAATTTTAATAATTCTTAAATAGCGCAAAATAAAATAGCCGAAAAGACTTATTAAATCTTTTTTCTCTCCCAATATAACATTTGCATTTTATAATATGCTTCTTTGATAATTTTCTTTATTTGTAGTAAAAGGTATTGGAAATTGAAAAAAAATTAATCCTTTTAATGCATTTTTATTATTTTTTTTAATTCGTTGAGATGAAAATGCCTTTCGATTATTTAAATAAATAGAATTTCTTATTAAGATTTAAAAGGCCTTGAGCGTCTTAAATGTAAACAATTTTATGGTATAAATCTAATAAATTGACAATTATTTGTTATTAATCTAATGTGTCATAATAAATACACCGTATGTTAGATTTTAGTTTTGATAAGAGAAAAAATAACATTTTTTACTGGCATATATCATAATATCTTACTTTTAGGAGAAATTAGAGAATAAAATAAAAATATTTTTGCACAGAATAAGAAGTTGGAATGTTTCCAAGAAAGAAAGATTGGACCTTGAGAATTTCATATTAAAGCACTTTATAAAATGTTTTTTGTCAATGACCTCATTTTTTTAGCATAAAAAACATAACGATCTTGAATAACAAAGCATAGGATCATGTTTATATTTTTAAAATGGATGGAATGATTAACCAACTCTAAAACACGTAAAGAAATTAGTAGCATTTTCCATGGCTGCATCTATAACCATGGTTTAATAGCTAATTTTCTAAACCATTTAATACAAGCAGACTCTTCCAGTGGAAAAATATTTTAAATAAAGAAAAATATAATTTTTAAATTGTCTGAATTAACAAGTACTGTTAAATCAGCAGGAGTGGTCTCTATAAAACTTTCTCTCATACTCTCTAATAAACTTGTCATACTAGAAAATGCCATACATAGCCCTGGCTGACATTAGTTACGTAATATTGACTTTTGGCACGAATTTAACATTTTTACTATATATTCATACTTGACGAGTATTTTGGCGGTTAATCCCTAGCATTCCTTAATAGTATACAAAAATCGAATTAGTGTTTTTCTTAACCGATTAAAACGAAAATTTGACACCAAACTGCACTTGTAGTCAAAGTCCCCGCCAAATTTGATATATTTAAGTCACTGCGTTTTTGAATTATCGCGTTTACGCGTTTCTGAAAATACAGACCAACAGACAATCCTCCCATAGTTGGCTTGATAGGTGTTTACTCTCTGTATATTAAATTTGTGTGTGAATTGTTATCTATATCTCTCTCTTCGTTTAGTAATTATCGTGTCAATTTATATTCGAAAAGCCGGACTTCCTTTGAAATGATTTTGACCAAAATATGATAGAAGTCTAAAATCTGAAGACTGCATGCAAAATTTCATCCATATAGCTCTAAGCAGTTTTGGGTTATCTTTATCCCAGACAGGCAACCATTTTCTAAAATTGTGTTTATCGATGTCATAGAGGTTCAAAACATGGAGATTCGCCAAAATCTAGACTTCGGAATTTTTACGATTACTATACTTTCTATATACTACTAATGCAGTCTTAATTTTTATACAATCTTCTAGCTCTGTTTTGTTATATTGGGTGAAATAACACAGATTTAGCAGCAAAAAAGAGTTTTGGAGGAAATCTTCATGTTTGTAGGTTCTTCTGACAGCAGGGATGATATAATTTACCTAACTTTCTTACAAGCTTTGATCATATTTTTATTAAATAATAATTAAAAATATTATAATTAATAAATAAAAAATGAACAAATGTTTTTAAATATATATATTGAAATTCTTTGTAATATACACATTAAATTATATCTTTAATTGATGCTCAATCTTCATTTCTTTGTATGTTTAACTGCTTCTTTTCTCATCTTTGTTCTCTCTCGTACGTTTTCGTGTTTATATACTTTCATCAATTTCTCAGTTAAGTCCCCAGATGTAGTTTACCATCATAATATCATCCTATCCAGTTTGGTAATGTATAATATTCACGTTCTTCACTTCTTAATGTAATCATATTCTTGCTTCTGACAAAAAAGGTATCAGCGTTTTCAAGAAAATGCAACATATGAGAATCTAGAATCTAGAGTTTCAACTTCCTCATGAAGTCTTGAGTTTCTAATGCTGTCAACATCCATTTTATTATATCTTTGTATTCCAGATAGATGATATTTTCTCCAAACCATATTACATACTTGAATCGAATTCCATGTTTCAGTTTCCACCATAATGTCTCCAAGTAAAATACTACTAAAATTGCCGTATTTTAGATTTTGTAAATATTTCATTCTTTGATTTGGTATCAGATAGAACTAGAAATTTTTAAAATATGAAAAACTTTAAAGCATTCACCATTTTATTTAATAAAAGTTTAACAAAACGTTTCAAAATTTCTTACCGAGTAATTATGATGATCGGACTTATTCTTGAGGAAAAAAGTTTTGTTAACTACATATATGAAAATAACAAATGTCCAATCAAAGTGGAAACAATTTCAAAATATTCACACACTTTAGAATGAAGTTTATCATTCGTTATTTTCTGTAGAATTAGAAGAGAATCTAAGCCTATTTTCTCTCAAGATGTATTGGATATCCAAAAGAAATTTGGATGATTTCATCGCTCCCCATCACAGTCTTGTTTTTGAGGAATGTGTAAATAAGTTCACTTATTGGTGATTTACTCAATTGTCGCATAATCCTGATATATCAACATAGTAAACTGGTTTGCTTTCTTTAAAAAAAAGAAGAAAGTCCCTGCTTTTTTTATTAATAAAGAATATATAGCTACAGAATGAATAAAGAATGTATGATAAAGGTTACAGGAAATAAAGATATTACAGGAAATAAAAAAAATAATTTAGGAAAAAGTGGATTTTTTTAATATTCTCCCTCAGTTATGGTATTTGGACTAAAATCTTACTTTTGAAGAGAATGAAAACATGCTGAAATTTTGTAAATTACTTTTTCCTCTTTAAATAGACGAAAAAATATAAACTATCCACAATTCTTTTATTTATTTTTTGGTTGAAGACTTGTTTAATCTTGATATATTAACATTCACTGCTTAGGCACGCATCACAAGCGTCATGTCTATATCTTCCAAAAGTAATATCGTGTGATTACATTTACTGCATGTACATATTAAAAATTATGATGAAACACATTAGTTACTAATGATAGATATTTATAGGATTTTGAAAAAATTATGTGCACTTACCTTTATGGAGATATTGAAAAAAAAGGGGACACTGAGATTCTCCAAAAATATAATAAATAAAAATTGAATTAAATTAAAAAAACGGAGTATAAAAATAAATTAATAAAAGAAATTTAGATTCAGAAAATGCCAGATAAAAATGTGAAATTTCTGGTTTTGTACTCATCGGAAAATCATGCAAAAGATTCTTTTCGATAAGAAACTACAACAGAAATCGTTTCTAACATCATCATTATTGTTTATGTCTTTTGGCACATCTGATTTTGAAAAACAAAACTCAAACTTATTTTCTTGTAAGGAATTCTAAAGCTCAATCTTTGGTACTTGAAATGTTCTCCAAAAATCTGATATCCAAACTTATTTCCAAACCAATGATGCACATTGACAACGTGCTGCATTCTGGCCCTGGTATACCATAACTTAAGTGATTCAGTCTATTTGAGAATATAGCTTTTTTGATAGAATATCGACTCTTGGGTGCCTCAGTTCACTTTGCTATACAAAATGGAAAAGAAAAGCAAGCCTTATATGACCCATAAAAGAAAGCTTCATTGTGGCATTTGTGCATTCGAAGAGATCTTGGCAGTCATTGCCAAATATAAAATTTGTTTTGTATTTGTTTGGATGCAATTCAAATGGCGCTCCTTTGTCTAGTGGTTTCCATAAAAATACCTTTCTGTGTTTCAAAATCTGCCAAATTTTCTAGGAAAGAGTTTGTTTCAGTTATATGAGTATTCTTTTCTCTCGCATTCGAAATAATTTCCAGGATGCATTATTTGCATCCTGGATTATTGAATCCTGTATTATTTGCATTATACGATTGTTCAAAATGACAATCGTATAATTATGCATAATTTAAATAGTATTTTTATTAGGATATAGAAACGGAGTTCGGCAGAAACTGCAAAATTATATATAACACAGAAATTGAAATTTAATTTCCTTGTATATATGGAATCAATTTCATTGGCGTTTCCTTTGTTTAATCCAATTTCAAAGAATAGAATTATTTTATGACTTTAAGTTCATAGTGAAATTACCGTTATTTAGCCATTTGGCACAAAATAAGATTATGAAAGTAGAAAGTTTAACATAAAAATAGATGATAAATTTTTTTTAGAAAAATGTTTTAAACTTTAAAAGGTTTATATATCTCGAAGAGGCAGAAATATAGAAGTAAACTAACCTCAAAAAAGTAGTTTAGATCTGTACATAAAAATTAAAGAATATTAAAAATTTAAAATGTAGGCATGAAATTGAAGGCTACTAAAAGAGTGTAATTAGTGTTAATAAGGTCATTTTAAAGAGCCTTTAACGATGAATTTTAAAATGTGAGTAATCATTAAAAATATATATCAAAGACAGTGCATATACAGTGTGGATAAGTAGAAGGCGATTCAGCCATCAGAAGTTGACTTTGGGAAATTTTTACGTTTTAATACGAAGCATAGTTTGATTTGTTTCCGCTATTTCATTTTCGAATTATTTTGTAGATCAAGAGCATTGAAAGATTTTTAATTATTTGTAGAATAAAACTAACGATCTTGCGATATTATACTGAAACTAATGATATTATGATTTTGATAAAATTTGTGGTAAACCAACTTTGGAAATAATACTTTGAATTTAGAGAGGAAAGTATTAAAATAAATATGTTTCATTGTGCTGTAAATTTGTTTTCAATAAAATGATTCTGCAAATAGAAAAATCCAAATGTTCTTTTATAAAAAAAATCAGAAAATCATGCGATTGTAGGTGTTCAGGTTCATGCAAAAAAACAAGAACTTTGTGAGCACTCATGTACTTTCAAGAAATTATATACTTGCTGATGTTGCGTGAAATTCTGTTGGTTGAAAATTCGCTTGGTTTGTATTTTCATAGATAATTACCATAATGCAAAGTTTTGAAATTTTTTTTAACTGTGACAATTCAAGCCAAATTAAAAAAAAATGTAGAAATTTAGTTAAAATCTTACTAGAAAATTGGGTACAAATTCACTAAAAAATCTTTAATATAATTTGGGCAGTTGTTATATTCATATTTACAGACTTGATAAAGAGTAATAAACAACTGAGTTTAAAATATTGAATTTAATTGAATATAGATTAAATCATTGAACTGTTTTCATTACTCATACTTTTCAAATATGTGCAAATTCTAAAACTTAAAAAAAAATGAAATGCTGTGTTATTAATGTTCTATTTCATGGATGTAAAATTGAAAGCTTTTTTAAGACAATATATGAAATGTTTTGTTAATAATGTTTCTTTCTGTGGTTTCATAAAGCTTTATTTATTTTTTACGCATCCTTAATAATGCATTTATTTAAATGTTCTTGAGAATTACTGAAAAAAATTCAAGTAATTTTAAAGCGACTTATTAACACAATTGTTGAATTATAAAGCTAATTAACTATTAAATGCTTAAATTATTAACCCATTTAGGATATATTTATTTCACATGATAGTGATACGAAGAATAATTAATTGCAATATTAAATCACAAAAATTAGATAATAACTTGGTTAACATTTTAAATATTGATAGATACTGTATTAAAATAAAAATTGTGAAAATAATAATAAAAATTTTAATGATTTTAATTATTAGTGTTCTTTGAGATATTTAATGTATAGCAATTTATTCTTACATGGTATGTTTCAGATAATTTTGAAATTTATAGCATCGTTTTATACCAATTACTTTTACTAATGGCGTCACATATTCTTCTGCTTTTTGAATCCAGTTTACATAAATTACGGGATGGTTCTCACTGAGTTAGAATATTTTTGGAGAATCTAAATGTATGACCGAAATTTGTTGAGGAGCGTTTCTATGGCAACCTTATAACTTTAAACGAGCAATTCTTGTATATATATATTAACTTATTTCGTGCATCTCGGAGACGTCTCTAACGGTTTGGATCAAATTTAATATTTAGATAAGGAGTTGCTTTTTATGTTTATCTATATGGGTATCTTTTCTGAGAAAACGTGATTTTACACAAAAAAAATATATTATTTATGACTAACTATTATAATAAACATTTTCAACTTCCGCTTCGAAGTCTGGGCAGTGCAGTATTGTAATTAGAACAACATGAATGAAGAGTGTCTTGAGGGTCCTCAGTTCGAGTCGCGCTTTTTGTTTTACTTTTTAAATTTGTATTTATATTCAATATTTTTGCTTTTTAAGTTTATCTACATTGGTGTCATTCATTGGCAATTTTATCCCCCCCCCCAATTTTTTTTAATAATTAATTATTAGATCTTTTTTTATCTGCTTCCATGATGACAATGTCATATAGCTATGTCAGATCCGATTTCACCATGGCAAACCTGAGTGTAAGTTCAAAAATATAAGTAATTTTGGCTAAACAGTAAAATGAATAATGTAATATAGCAGATTGTTTCGACTAACATGTTAATTGAAGTGCATTCATGATTGTTTAAAATTTAAATGACTAATTTTTATGTAGGTAAGATTGAAAAACATTTACATGCAATTAGTATGTGATTCGCATCTAAATAATTTCTCTCAAAAGACACAATTTTACAATAAAAAAAGGAAGAAAACAAACTGCCGAGCGAAGCTTTGTTTTCCAGATATTGAAATTCTTAAGTGGAAAGGTTAATGAAATAAAAATCATGGACTGAAATATTTGTGTTGTTCCCTATTTTTCAATATAATAAGTACAAAACCATTATTCTATCTCTTTTTATGCTTATTTAGAAGAGGAATGGCATTATTCTGTTAACTTTGTTCAAATTCTAATCATGGAAGTTTCCTCCGAGGAATTAAATTTTAATTCTAACTCTAGCTGGTTCATTGTAATTTATTTATTTTAAGGATTTCTAAATATTTCTTAAAAATTCTGAATGAATTATTATACAGTGTTCCTTGAATATATAAATGCTGACACCAATACGTTGTGGTTAAGTTTTTTCTTCGCTTGGGTTATGAGTTGATTTGAATTAATAAATTTGCTTTATTCTTCAATGACATTCAACTATTTTTTGCATCTACATCACAGTGTTACATAAGGTTGCATGTCATACACCTTTGCAATGAAGTAATGATTTTAGTATATAATATTCTGCTAATGTGTAGTATTTGCTTTGTGAATACCATGTTTTATTTATAAAGACACACAAATTAATTAATTAATTTAATACAAAAAAAATTCGCTTCTACAAATCACAATGTTTTAAACCATGAAATTATCCTCTTTTGATCATTATTAATCAACGTTTAATTAGAGTAACGAACCCAAAATTGCAAGGCTCTGCGACTCATCTTTTAAGCAGAGTTCGCATGCGGAAATAAGCGCTCACATAATTCCTAGAATTCCTCCAGGAAGCAAGAATTATTCTTCAAAAGGGAGCAGAAAAGAAGCTTTCGACCATTATTATTCGTCGGCTTGCCACTCCTACTTACAGCACGAATTTGTGGTTGTGAAAGAAAATAAAGAAGGGCGCTTTGCAAGTTACGCGCGGTACCACTTGATTAAGGGCTCGCTCGCTTTGCAACTAGAGGGCTTAATAAGTAGAAATGAGAATGGCGACCGAGGATTTTACGTTTTTAATCATAGCAGGTTCCTTAGGACAGTCGTGATGAATGTTTCGTTTCAACATGAAATTTTTAAAATAACTTCTATGCAATCATTCCTTAAAATGTATGTTTTTTTTTCCTCTTTAATAAGAATATCAAATATTGCCGCTTTTAGCAACCAGCTTGTTGTGTTTAGTTACAATAAAATTTCTTATTCCTGACATGTTTCTGATTCTCTCAACAAAATATTTTTAACAATGAAATTGCGTTAGATTTTAAAATCAAGTCATTTTAATACCCATGCACTTGTTTGGTTTATTGTATTCTTGCACCTTCCTAATGGTTTTGAATCCCAATACATCATTATATATAAGTATAGATATATTAAAATCTAATTTAATCCTAATTGATTTCCAAAATTTATCTTTAATTAGTCCATGTTAACTTCATTTTTAAATGTTGTCTTATTCCCTGGTCCCATTACCACTTTTTTTCATTTAATTATTTCTACCACCCACTTAACAACATTGCTGACTCCGACGTTCCTACGTCAGGAATGAAGGAATAAAAATCCTTGACATTTGCAGGTCTTTTTTTAAAAGTTAGCAAAGATTCACTTGCCTCAATCGACGCGTAGAAATGTTTACAAAAAACTAAAAGGGAAAATTTCGGCCACTTTGCTTTTGCATCGCGATGTGAACAAATGTCATTTTATCATCATGCCTCTCTTGTACAAATTATAACTCCCGTTATGGGAAAAAAAAACTACCCCATAACGGGAGTTATAATTTTAACTACCTCCCGTAGTTAAATTTCAAATTTTTTTTTTTATCCTCACACATCTGTAAATGTAAATATATATAATGATTCTGCAGCATTAAATTTTCCAAAAATTGAAGTAACATAATAGGAATCGGGAAGTAGAAAAGAAATTGTATGCAAATTCATAATAATAACTTTACTTAAATGTTCCCTTTGGGCTGCGGTGGCCTGGTGGTAAGGTCCCAGCTTCGGAACTGGAGGGTTTCAGGTTCGTGACCCGATTCCACCGAAGAACCGTCGTGTAAGCGGGTCTGGTGCACGTTAAATCCGTCCGGGCCAAATGTCCTTTCGCTGATGTGGTGTGGAGAGGGGGGTGCCAGCTCAGGTGTCGTCCTCGTCATCTGACGATGGTACAAAATTACGCGGTCCTTCGAAACATAGCCCTAGTGTAGCTTTAAAACGGGACGGTAATATAATTAAACCAAACTAAATGTTTCCTTTAAATTACGAAATTTTAATTTTTACCGAATTTTATTTGGAACATTTGTTATATATTAACAGAGATGTTTATTAATTTGAAACTGATGATAAAGAACGTTGTTAGACGGAATAGAAAACAATTTAACTAACTAACAGGCCCGCATTGCAGGTTATTCATGAGTTTGCGTATTATAATAATTTATAAGCAAGCCCGCAAAGTAAATTTTACAGCTTCTACTCTTGCTTTCTTTTTCAAGAAATGATTTTAGCAAAATGAAAGTTAATTCTTTCATTCTTCAGGACTTGGATTGTGGTGTCAGATGCGAAGGTTCAATTTATATAAATTGAACCTTCTTGTTTTGTATTGAAATGTCTTGTAGTTGTATTGAGATTGATTGTAAAGATTTTCATTTATTAATAGGCTGAACAATCATCCCCATCACCATATTTTATGATTGTTATTCAGAATTAAAAATTTTTTTTAATGACTTGCAATTTGAAACGTTAAACTTCAAAAAACACTTTAGTTCATAAATTTCTCCAATATGCTGAAAACCTTTTTGAATTTATTCACCTTTGAAAATAATCTTAAAACATTGAGGGTTCATAAAGTTAGACTAAATCTTTTGATACCTCCCACCAGGGAGAGGGCACTTCAGAAATGAGAATGAGATGCTTCCGTTATGGTGGTTGATTCTCGCCAGCCGGATAGGTACAGAAAGGAGGGGGGCATCCCATCATCGATAGGGGGTAGGTGGCTAACCCCTACTCCCCACAGAAAGGGTTGTACCGTGGCTAGTGAGAATACATACGACTCAACCTGAGTTTTCGCCAATATTATTGTGGCGGTTCGTTCATTCAGAATTAATCCGAATGCTTTTAATTCTGAGGGACGAAGTAGGGGCGAAGGAGCCATGTGTGGTTACCTTTTTAATGCAGTATTTAAGTAATCTTATCTATCAGCATCTCATATTAAAAAGCTTATAATATAAGTGAAAAAAATTAACTTTAATTTCTCTTTTTTTTCGAACAAAAAATAATAAAAACAGACTGATATTATTTATAACTTATTTTTATAATTCCCATATTTTATATTCTACATTTCACAGATGATAAAGTAATGAAATTGTTAAATTGTAATATTATTTTCTTAAGTTACATTTTGTATAATTTAAGAATCCATATCTAAATTTCTGCAACACAAAATATAAAAAAAAAACAATCAACTTTAATATTTTAATTTCGAGAAAAAGATGAATTCCAGTGGAATTACACCTCATATAGTATAGATACTGAAATATTACTATGTTATACATTTTATAAAAAAATATTATATGTAGTAAAAAGAGGGTTATTACTAAGAATCGTATGTTTACTTAGAGAGGTAAGCGATAAATTTATTGTCACATGATAAACGAATAAAACTTTGGTAAATGTATGCATAACTTCATAAAATAAATTTTCATTAAAACTGTGACTCCAAATTCTAAATATTTATCTTAAACATCGTTTACGGACAGTAAACAATGTTTACAATGAAACAATTATTCTTCTCTAAACAAAATAAGCATTGTTCTGATGCTTCTTTAACAGGTATTCTCTCCGTCTTATACTTCATTTATTTCAATTAATAACTGTTTATTTAAAAATTTTCCGCTTGTTTGCCAACATAATTCAAATAATTATTTATTCAGAAATTTTGATCTGAAGATTGGTCGACTTTTGTGCTTACAGTCTACTAAGATTTTCCTTAAAATCGATTATTTTTTCAACGATATTTCATTGAAAACTTTTAGGAACGGTCTGTATTCTTGAAAAATTAATATTCACCATTTAAGATTAATCATAAAATATTTATCAATATCGTACTTACTCGAATATGAAAAAAAAAATCCAATTACATGCTGAGGATTTTTTTTTTTTTTTTTTGCTTCTAGGAATTTTTAATTTGATACTATGTTGCTATTTAAAAAAATCTTTTTCTACAATGACTTTATCTGTACTGAAAAGTCCCAAGCGCCCGTTCAACATAATTACGACGGGCTTCCTAGATGATTGAATAACACTGAAATTCCTAGCTTTTTCATTAAGTGCGATTGATTGAATGCTCAGGCACGTGCTTTATCCGATTTATACGCTCTCTCAAATGGGTTTTGGAAAATAGATATTTTCTGAAAGCACTCAAAATATATCTAAGCATACTTTTGCTTAATAGCTATCAGTTAAGCAGAATATTCTTCAAAAATATGTCGTTGCAATTTTTGAAGTGGAGGGGGGGGGTAAGAATATTTTTATATTTTTGAGTGAGAAATTAAGGCATTCTGCTGTCTGAAGTATTTAAACATGCAAGATCTTAAAAACTAGCCAGAATTGTCCCCACTAAACTTTCTCGCATACTCTCCAATATAGGTGTTATCCCAAAGAGAATGCCTTGCATAGCATTGGATCACAATACTTATGAAATATTAACCTTTGACGTGAATTTAGCATTTTTACTGAATCTGTCGTGCCATCCTTGGATACTTGTATCGAGATTAATTCCTGACATGCTGTAAATAGTATAAGAAAATAAAATTTGTGTTTTAGATGAGTTTTTCCCAACCGATTGAAACAATAATTTGACATAAAACTACACTTCTAGTCACATACCAAATTCGATATATTTAAGTCAATGCGTCTTTGGGTTATCATGTTTACATGTTTCTAGAAATACAGATTGACAGACTGTCAGTCTCTCATTGGAATTGGCTCAAAATTTAATAGATGCCTACACTCTCTTTTCTCCTCACACTTTATCTTTCTAGCTCTCTTCGTTTTGTAGTTATATAGTTAACTCATATTCGAACAGCCAGACGGACAGACTTCATATAAATAGATTTCATTCAAATTTGATATAAATCCATGAATCTGGTATAAAGACCGTATACCAAATTTCATCTGCCCAGCTCAAAGTATTTTGAGTTATCTTTGTCACAGAGAGACTGAAGGGCATTTTCCAAAAAATGTGTTTTTCGAATTCAGGGAGGTCTAAAATGTGAAGGTCAAAATGTCGAGTTCGAATTTTTTGACGATTACAATACTTTCTCTATACTTCATCCTTTTATTAATTTCTCGCATATGGAAATGTTAAAACTTCGATCTTCCTCCTTTATATTTTTTTTTCTTTCTTGTTCTTTTTGAATAAGCGTATTTTTCTGTACAAGAATGAAGTAAGCAACATTACACGAGATGATTTTGATATGTTAGAATGCATCAAACAGTCGAATGTTTTTGCAGTTTTATAATATATCTCCTCAAATTGAAATACTCTACGTACTGTTTCCTCTTCTCAGCGAATGAACTCGTCTGTATGAGATCAGCTTCCAACTACTGCGAGTCAGGTAATTTAGCATGCAAAAGGATTTTTTTTATGTAAAGCAAGAAGGTATTTAACACATTGAATAAAATCTGAATAAATTATGAGTGTTTCTATTCAATAAATTTTTTTAAAAATATTTTATATTAAAACAAATTATCGTAAAATTAAAATAAACATTGCATATATTCTTTTACATATTACTGTTCTACTAAATATCTGTTTGATCAGAATGTGAATAAAATTATCTTCAGTCGCAAATAAAATTTCCGTGTAGTAAAAATATGTTCGGAAAGCAGAAGATAGATGTATTATTTTTCTTAAGTATAATACATAAATAAAGGAGATTTAAGCATCTAATTCGTAGAAACAACATATGGCAAAGTTTTAGCTTGATTCGTAAATATATGTACAGTAACCATAATTACATCTTTATTTTTTTATAAGATTGCTTACTTTATTGTTTGTTTTCCATCAAACAGTATTTTAAAATTAAACTATTGCTGTAAAATATGCTTTAAATAATTTTAGAAATATATTAAATCTGTAGGAAAGAACTAAAGAAATTAAATATGGTATCACTGAAAAAAAATATTTTTTAAATTTTAAAGTGGCATAAAATTTCTTTTGTCTTTAGCAATATGCACTACGGTTATTGTTGAAGTGTTTGAGAAATTTCATTAAATTTTATTTAAAAAATTTAATTGAAATCATAAAAAATATTTTCTTGATGTGCATTTATTACTCAAGAACTAATTGTATGCGTAATTTTTCATATATAGATCCAATAGTCGTCCTTTAGATCGTTTCGAACTGCTCTTTCAACGTCCATGTCATATGATGTAAATTAAAGATTGTATACCAATCTAAAATATTGGGAAATAAACGTCAATAGATATAAGTCATATCACTGACTCTCCGACCCGCTCGAAGTCACAAGGATAAAGAATACTGATTGACCGTACCGTTGTGCGTGAATCCTAAGGGCCATCACCGGCCACGTTACAACCCTTCCCGAAGGAAGTACGTCCCGTCATCGATGGGAGGAGCCAGATCCCCCACCTTTTTGTGTACCATCCAGCGTGGAGAGATACAACCACCATGCCGAAAGTATCTCATCCTTATTTAGAGGTCCCCGCCCCCCAGGGGTTTGTCAATAGACATAAGTCAATTTCCCATTTCAAAATATTTATTTATATTATTTCTTTTGCCGATATAATGCCATATAACGTGCCAGTGATATGTATTGCATTTCATTATTTTTTTGAGAGCAAAGGCGACCGAAATAAAAAGGAAAAGCGTTAGCCAAATGGAAAGGTATATCAAAATTAGCTATTTTTACTTGGAAATAATTATCCTACGGCTTTCATAGAAATGGTTTATGATATAAAGAAAATATTTTTAAAAAAGTGGTTGAATAAAGGTTTTAATTATTTGCATTTCTATAAAGAAAATAATAATAAATATCTAAATAAATAATAAAAAATTGAATCACCTTGTAAAAAAAGAAAAAAACTACATTGAGAATATGCCTTGTCTGCATAAAAGAATTGGGAAATTAAATGTTCCAGATTCATTAATTGAATTCATTCTTTAAAACAGTTTTTTTCAGCTCTTATTTACTGGCTGAAAATGTTCCATGTTTAGTTTCGAATACAACAAAACTGACGACCACTATGAGTGATAATCAAGACTCAGTTCTTCTTGAGTAAGCAAAAGGATCATATTTAAAATTTAACATCGAAGATATCATCATATAAAATTAGAAACTATCAATCAGTTTAAATATTGTATGATCTATCAGACGGATCGAATATTGTTAGTGTTTCGTATATTTTATAAATACAAGAATATTTCTTAAACTCTTGTGCGCCAATTTTTGGCACTAAGTAATCTAAAAAGTTCAGATGAATTTAGTCATGTTTTACCATTATTCTATCAAACAGTTATATACGAAATAATATAAATTTGTGAGACCATACTTTTCAAACAATTCGCTAATTAATCTTCCCCATCATACATTAGATCAAACATTTGTATTGCATCTCATATTTAGCCAGCAGGGACCATTGTTATCACTCAAAATGTTTAATCGGCTATTGCAAGGATTAAAATGTCCGAGTAATGGTGTGTCTAATTGTTACTAGAAACTACCTATAATATGGATGGCACAGGAAAGCTTCCGTTAAATGAAAATGCAATTTTGGAGGCCTATTAGTATAACATGCCTAAAAATGATTGCAATTTTATTATCTTATAAGAATGGACGGATTCTCATATATGTGGTACATAGTCAAAACAGGCTCTTAATTATGATAACTTATACCAGTGAATAGATTTTCTTGTGCAAATATGTATACCTTTGAGCAGTAATTTGAATTCAATATTATATAGGGTGTCCACAATTAACGCAAGATTTGAATTTGCCACCATTCGTGCAGTAAAATGTTGGCACTTGTATAAAAAAAATTTAACAGCCGATAGTTAAGATTAGTAAAAAGGGAGCGTTACACGATAGAACAAAAGTTTTCATTATTGAACAATATTTCAAAAATAGTGAAAGTTTGGTGTCCACAAATAGAAAAATTTGAAAATTGTCACCCTAGATCGTGGATTTGACATTATTGTATTTCTTTCTATGGAGTTATTTGAAGTCAAAGATTTATGCCAACATGTCCACAAGCAAGCGTGCATTGAAGAAGGAAATTCAACGCTGCATCAACGAAATTCAGTCACATTTATGCAAAATGGTCATGGAAAATTATGACAAAGTGTGTTTGTACCAGCAAAGCCGTGGAGGAATAGAATATGTATGGAGTAAGACAAAACGCCACTTGCGTTATGTGTTATTCCATACATATCCTTATCTTGTGTACTTTATGATTCAATAAAAATGTAACAATTTAAAGAAAAAAAACTATGTTTAATTCAAAACTTAAGTTAACACGTTGTTCTATCGTGCAATGCTCCATTTTTGCTAACCCTAAGCTATAAGCTGTGAAATGTTTTTTTAATAGGGCTGGCAATACTGGACTGCATAAATGGTAGCAAATTCAAACCTTGAATTAAGTTGAAGACAACCTTTAGTATTCTTTTGTGCAAATAGAAAATCATAATTTTTTTAAAAAAAATCCTAGTGATTTAAGAAATACAATATGTCTTTAAAAATTTGTAACAGCTTTGAATTAATCTTCCGAATATAGATCTAAAACGAATCTGGATTTTCTGCTGTCTTTTCAAAGCATGCTATCTAATTTCCGTCTTGTGACCTCCTTTTAAGATGAGGAAAGGCGCTGGCTTCCGGTATTGTGCAATACATTTCAGATTACTTCACGACATTTCTTTAAAAAAAAACTCATTTATTTTCCGCTATGAATTTAGTTAACATAACTAAAGCCTTTCTTATAATTTTAAGGAAGTAAGGCTGTCTTTATGATAAATAAAGTTACATGATTAGAAATAACTTTAGGCCTACATTTCTAAGAATTTTTTTCTTGTGTATAATTTAAACAAATTGTAGGATGAATTTTTATATTTCTATTTATAACTTAAAACCGTTCATATTGAAATGCTAGGATATCAAACATTTTTTATCTGAAGCAAAATGTTTAATGGAATTTTGCGCGAAAAAAATATAATAAATGAAGCTGAGTAATCTAAGCCAGGTTCCAAATTATATATGTAAAAAAATCAAGATAAATGAAAAATCAATTTTAAAATGCTCATGAATGTCTTATGAAATGCAATCCTTCTTTGTATTCTCTATAGTTCGTACACAAAATGTGAAATTCAAAAAAAAAAATGACATACTATATTTTAGACTGAATTTAGATATATTTCTAGACCATTTTGATTTACGAAGTCATAGATATAATGCAAAATCCCAAGACACCTAAATGCATAAGTTGAAGTGTGGAAGAAATATATGTTGGAAACCTTGAGTATTTTATTATTCCGAAAGGGAATAAAATACTACAATTATGTATTGTATACTTCACGAAATGTGTATTTTAGATTAAAAAAAAACTTTTGCAAAGCTAATTTGCCTCGCTAACAAAATGTTATATTGATTTATTTTGAAAAATGAAAACTTATTAATAAATATATTTTCATGCATTGATTAAAATACAGCTGGAATAATTTTTTACTTTCACATATTTGAAAAATAGAGAAAGTATTGTAATCGTCAAAGAAATTCGAAATCAAGATTTTGAAGAATTTCTACGTTTTAACCTGTTTAAATTCTAAAATCATCTCTTTTTATTATATCTCTCTGCCTCTCTGTAAACTCGATAACTTAAAAATGCTTCAAGCTAGGCGGATTCTATTCGAACATTATTCAAAATTTATAGATGTTTATCAAATTTTGAAGGGAATCCAATTTAGAAGAAGTCTGATTGCTTTGCTGATCGCGTATAAGTGAACTCAATAACTACCAAATGTAAGAGCTAGGTTCATAAAACTTGGTACATAAGCTTAGCATATAAAATATATATACATATCAAATTTCGAATCACATTTGTCAAATGGTTAACGGTCTATCAGTCTGTGCTTTCCCATGCATGTAAAAGTGGTGATTTAAATCAATGAAAATCGGTTATCTTGTGAGATATAGTTGTAGTTCTGTATGGCATTTTTGTATCAATCAGCGAGTGGAAAAGACATAAAAGATATGTATTCTCACAATGGATTCAGTACAAATGATAGATTCACCCTAAGACTATTTTTCGTAACTATTGTTCACCAATGACACGGAATTAATTCTCAGCTTGGTTCACTGTCTTGAATTTTATGCGGAAGAAGGTGGATACGACCATCATTGGAAAGTGTGCAAAGGAGTTTAGAGGAGCTACTCTCACTGGTTTTATATCTTAGCTTTACAATTTAATAATTATTTCTGATTTGAATGTATCTGATGATTTAGGTATTCTTATGAAAGATAAAGGGGTCTGATACTTCGAAATGGAGATGTAAATCGAAGTCCTATCCGATCTTTTTTTTAAGTACATAATTTTTACGGTGCATTTAAAAATATAATCTTTTTAATGAAATCAGTATTCCAGCAAACTTAATTCTTTTGGTGCTAACTATGATACACAAAAATGTGAAGTGGGATAAAACTTTGTTTAAATAATGTTAAAAATATGCATTTGAAAAGTGTTCTGCTCAACTCTAGAATTCTTATACAATGCGGTGTGATTAGTGCTTCGTTCTCCTGTCCAAACAATCGACGGCGATAGTTTCGCCTTTGGGCAAAACAATCGACAAATATATGAAAATCGTTTTCGATGGCAATATGAAATTGATTTTCATATCTTTTATAAATTCTCCGAAATTTTGTTCCTTTCTATAATTCTGCCACTAAGATTGTAGAGCGAATTGTTTTTAATCAGCTCTTTGCTGATTTCAGCAATCTGATTCTCATATGGACATACAAAGAGTATATCCTTTAACAGATTTGGACCAAAGTTAAAAACAATAATCTGCAATAATAATGTGGAGGAAGTACAAATACTAGAAGGCATCAATGCAATATGTTACTTTTTTTTATAACCTATTATTTTATTGATAACCAAATATGAATAAACAGACCAGTAGAATGTCAATTTATAAACGGATTGAATCAGAACTTATTTCACATCTATTGCTAAATCCTCTAATTCAACTCTTGCGCTTCGCTGGACTGATGCAACTAATTCAACATTGACTCCATCTCGGCCTCCTGGCTTTTATAGCTTCTTTAGCAGTGCACATAAACATCTAATAGGATCATAACAATTCGCGTTCTAATGGCCCTATCGCCAAAATTCTTGGAGATTCATGATTCTTCTATTTTGTCGCCAAAGTTACCAACTTTTTTTCTAAATCTCCAAACGGCAAAATTTGTTGTCAAATCAAGTCAAGTTATTAATTCGTCGTCGTTCAGCAACCATCAGAGCTGACCATAAAATGATCTTTCCTACTATAAAAATAACTGCGCTCATTCAAATAATGCAAGGATTATTTTATTACTCCGAAAAATAAATATACAAATAGTTGTTTTAAGTAGAATTTCCCCGAAAAATTAATCGGCATCTTCTTACCCCTATGCTCTTTCTTTCGTCACAGAATATCCCCGAACCTGTCGGTTGAAAGGATATACGTGGGAGTATTTATTAATATAAAAGAAATACACATAAAAAGACATAAAATATCAATATACACATAAAAAGACATAAAATATCATCAATGCACATAAAAAGTAACTATATACAATATTATAATGATGAAGGAGATGTTCGGTGGGGAGCATGAGTAGATGAAATCTATTGAAGTTAATATATTCTAGAGAAGAGCTTGGTTGAGAAATTAAACGAAAATTTATACTGGGCTTGGGTCTGGAGAAATCAATTCCTCGTTCTCTTGTAGGAACCGCCCAAGATTTCTAATTTTAACCTTGGACTTCTTGTTTCTCATAACGTTGGTCCACCAGATATTTTCTAAGTCGTGGGTGGGTTTTTTGAGATGAAAAGACGTGGTGAGAGAGCAGCTAGTGGCATAATGAAGGGGATCGCCTACTTCGCCGCAGCCACATTGATCAGATCCTTTAATATGGAATCTCTTGAAACATGAAGGGAATGGGCCATGGCCAGTTGCAAAGATAATGTCAAGCCTATTCCCAGATGATGGGTTAAATGACACTTTAGAGATGATTTGATGGATGTTTCTGCCAGTTGAGCCATTGTTCCATTCTTCTTGCCATCGCTGTAGACTCAATTCATTTACAATACTTTTCAGGTGGCTTCCAGGAGCTGGGTATTGAATGGGCGTACCTGCAGAAATGGCCTATTTGGCTAGGGAATCTTCAACCTCGTTTCCTTTGTTGTTGCCTACATGTGCTTTAACCCATCCTAACTTAATAGAAGGTTGGTGGAGCAGAATGGCTTGAATTTCCTGAACAATTGGGCTTGAGGTAGAGAATGAACTGATCGTTTTTAAGCTGGACTCGCTATCACTCCATATTTTAGCGTTAAATGCCTGTCTTACCCCTATGTAGGAATTTTTAACAATCAAAAATGAAAAATAAATAAATAAAACGTCAAAATGATGCACCGTCTTGAATGGCACCTGAAAGGAACCATCCGACGGTAAAGGGTTCAGCAACACTGAAGAGTGAAAGATATTTGCTCTTTCTTACATAGAACTTTGGTAAATTACACCATAAAAGGCCTATAAAGGATTCTTGACTTTATTTGAATATCATTTTTTCCGAGGAAATTCTGTAGATTTCCTTGATATTACAAGAAAAAAAATTCGAGGAAAGTTTTTTTTCTCCTATTTAGAAGTCTAGGAAAAATGTTTCAAAGAACTTCTCCTTTGGGTTCAATACATGAGACAGTTTTGAATATTAACATATGATGCAAAACTTTGTTCTAAGAACAGTCTAAGAAATTTATTTCAACCGGACATTTTTATTTTTCTTCATCTGCTTTTATCAGTGCTTAATAGTATAGATATCATTGCTTCAAATCGTTCTTCATAATCGTTTCCGAGAAAACTTGCATTTAATTATAAAACAGGTTTTCAACATATTTTTTTTCTAAAAATACTTCTTATTAAAATTTCATTCTAGGAAATACGACATTTAAGAGATGGGCGAAATCCATTAGAGGACCTCTAAATTTGCTCAAAATATTACGAAATGGCAACCCTAATGGCAAATCTTACTATATGAAAAAAAAACTGATTAAAAAGAAATATAACCTAAAGATTCAAACTCTGTAGTATGATAACTTACAGAATGTGGCTTAAAACGTTTTCTTTTTGTCTTTGTTTGATTTTGAACGTATCGGCGATTATATTTCATTCAATAACATTTCCATTATGCAATTTAAAGAAAGAAAACCCATAAAATATATAAATTCTGCTTTGAAAATAATATTTAAAACAGTTTTTTAATCGAAATATTAAATTTGACGAAAGAAAGCGAGTGATAAGTTTCAATACTGCAGCAATTTTTCCACTAATGTTTTGAAATGTGATAAAACATTAGTTTTGATAAAAAGAAAAATAAATTTATTTTTTGATAATCGTGAGAGAGTTAATATAATAAATGCATCCGTATAAAAATGCACTATTTTGTAACATATGATAATAAAAATAAGAAAAATTGCTATTAAATTGCATTTTGTTAATTTTGAAAATAATTTAAAAATTTAAAAATAATAGATGCACAGAAAATTTGAATCACCATAGTTACTTTTTTAAAATTTGAATGTTTATATGAACGGTTTTTTGTGCTATAAAATGTTTCAAAACTAATGAGATAAAATGCTAATAATTCAATTAACTTAATTAAAAATCTAACTAATATGTTGAAAACTCAACCAGGAAGTAACCGCATTTGTAAAAATTTTTATACAACTTTTATCATCAAATTACAGGTAATATTCCAACCTGTAAGCACTATAATGTTAAAAATGTTTATGAGTAAAGAGTTCGTTATATTCAAATAAAAAAATTATGTGGAATAGTAATGTCTTACACAAAAAAATTCAATGTGTTTGTAATAGTTAACTATCAATAAATATGAAATAACAAGGATTCAAATAATCGGAATTTTTTGTTTAAACATTTTTTATAAATATAACTATTTAACTTTTCAATCAAATTTATATTATTTTTGACAGTTTTATTGAATTATTAACTTCTGTAAATAGAAACGCAATAAATGCTTTTTATTTTCAAATGAAACCTAAACCGTTATTATTTTTTTACAAACATCTTACACGCATTATAGAAAATTCTTTATCTTGAAGAAATGCTCCAGACTTTAAATGATTGTTGACAATTTAAAAATTTTCGATAATATTAATTGTTGCTTGCATCAACAGGCTTAAAATATATTATCTTTTTTCGCATTTTTCGTGTAAAATAAAATTTAAGCCAATAACCGGGTTAGATTCAAAAAGAAGCATTGTGTATTTAAATATTTCAGTTTAAAAAAATGTGATGCCATTGGAAATAAAATAATTGCTATTAAGACATTCTGATACCTAGAAGGTATAAAAAAAACCCTGTTATTCACTAAATCAATCTTCCTATATTTTTCTTAAACACTTAAAAAAATTATTCTATTTGATTGATTATATTCTTTCCAATGTAATATATTTTACTACGGATGATCAATCACAATTAAAATTAAGTTTCTCGAAGTTTTATTTCAAAGTCTGAATATGTTTTGAAGTGTAGTTACGTCTTTTGACAATATTAAGTAATATTTACTCTGATTTAATTATTCTTAATTTCGGGGAGCGAAAATTATTTTGAAAAAGAAATTATTTGCATTTGTCTTCATATTTAGTCTGTTCAAATTAATGCATCTGGTAGACTTCAAAATTCTTGTTAATCAAATCATAATTAATTTTAAAAATTGATGTAATGATAAATATAAAATATCATACAAATATTTTAATTTTAAATTTCGGCTTTCAATATTTTATTAAAAGTACTGCAGAATGTATGTTATATGCCAATCATTTAATATAATACTAAGAGCAAACAATTCAGTTTTAATAATTGTAAAACTTTATTAAATGTTCTTGCAATTGATGCGCTTAAGACAAATTTTTAATATGAATAAAATGTTATAATATTTAAAAAATAAAATGTAATAAACTCAATTCAAATTTTCTGCAAACGGAGCTTCATAACATCAGCTTTAAAAAATTTTAATTGAATGCAATTAAGCAACGGCGATAAATCAAATTTCTTCTTTCTTAAAGATAATTATCAACTGATCATTTTATATTTCTAACAAGATTTATTATAAATTAAAGTCCATAAATTCTTACATGATGATGAATTAATTTTCTTAAATTACTTCTGTCAATTTAATTTTATAAATGTTATCTACTCCTTTAAATACTATAAGTAAGAAAAATGATAAAAAAAATTGTAATTTTTCAAGTTCTATCTTGGAATTTAAAACAAACTGAAAAACAGGAAATTAAACCTTTATTTGAGAAGCAGTTTTGGAAAGTCGAAACTTCTAAATTGAGTCATGCATTTTTTTTTTTATTGAAAATTTTATTGAATAGTTCACTTACAGTACAATAGTGCAATTCACATCTGGATGGCAAGTATTTTTTGCTAAAATTTCATTATCTTGATTGCAAGTATTTTTTGCGAAAATTTCATTATCTTGATTGCAAGTATTTTAATATGGAAACAATCTTTCCATTTCATATATTTCCTATATAATAAAATTGGAATGCATATCAAATAAGTATATACTTCCTTTCAAGCAGTTTTTGTTTATTAATTATATTTTTTAAATGTTCAGAGTATGATAGTATTTGGAAATAAGGATTTACTCTTAAATAATAAATTTAAGAATATACTAAAAAAAAGTTCAAAGATCATAGTTACACTACAATATTTACTCTGTTATCCCACACCTTAAAAGAGCATTAATAATCATGAAAAAGACACTTTATAAATGACTTTTTAAGATAAAAAATGTTGCTGAAAGACATTGATTAATTTAGATGTTGAAAATGATAGCTTTAATAAATTAATTTCGTTGCACTTAATTTTTTACTTGAAAACATTATTTCTCTACTATTCTTTTGCTTTTTCAGTCTTTATTACTTCTGACATTATTCCACCGAGGTTTTCTCATTCACTCATTTTTTATTCTCATTATTTGTGATTGATTTTAAAAGCCTTTATTTTAATTATATTAAATATCATATCTCAGCAAGATTTTTTACCAACTAAGGGAAATTTAAAAAAAGTCACATTTTTTTACTACAGCACTTTTTTATGATAATGAAATTGATATGTTTTTTATTGCATAAGAAATTATAATAGAAGGTACTCACTAGTATTTGTTTCTAGATTCACCTAATGATATAAATTTATAGCCAAACAATGGCATTCATTTTTTCTATTTTAATGCATAAAGACCATTCGATTCTTTTTTTTTTCTCTACATATAGAAGCGAAACACGTTGAATGTTTTATTCGAAATATTCACAGCATTTTATCTATAAAATTCAAATTATTTTAACAACTGTTTTTAATTTTGATATTTTTTAATACCATGAAATATTATAAAATCAACATTGTACAATGATATAAATTTATTTCACCAGCATTTTTTCATTTTAAATCATATGTTGAAAATTTTAACAATTAAATCATAAAACAATTTTAATAATAAATTCCAATGTAAAGTAGGGAAGATTTTGGCATCAAATTTTTCAATAATTATATTTAATTAATATTTTTTGTTAAAAATCGGTATCGTAACTATAATTTTCAGTACTGTATATAATGAAAAGAACATTTAGGAATTTAATTGGAATAAAACTCGGCAAACAGGAAATAATTTAATTTTATAAATTATATATTCAGATTTTTTATTTCAAATAATATAATGTATCATGTCAGGTGATAAAGAAATCCTTTGTCGTATGTAACAAATGCTAAACAATTGAAATCTTTATTTACATTTTCTTATTATTGCAACAGAGTGTTGTTAATTAATATCTTGGCGATTATTTTAGAATTCGGTTCAAAGTAAAGTCTATCTAAAATCCTTGCTTTTTAGAAATGATTTAAAATAAATTTTTATAATACTGCTACTATTATTGAGAAATGAAAATAGAAATACCACCAAATATACGTCTAGAATAGTTTTGTTAGCTGTTGTTCTAGCCAAAATATTTAGTGCACTTTTAGTCAAATAATAGTCCAATTATTTGCTTCTAAAGTTACTGAAAGCATTACAATGTATTTATATATGCAATTTAGTTCAATTTTTCTAAAATATCAATTGAAATAATGTCAAAATAGAATTTTGTAACGTGGATACCAAATGGAGTAAATTCAAAATTTGATTTTTCCATAAATTAGAATTATAATAAAATGAAGAAATTATAAAGTAACCAAACGCAAGAGCATTTCGTTTAATATTAATAAAAATTTATTCTTAATATTTAACATCGTTAATAAGTATCAAAAATTCAAAAATAAATTATAATTCTGACAATTTTAATAAACAAATATTATACATTTTTAAAACAATATTATTCATCAATTTTATTTTGTTCTGCAATTGCACACCTTGTCTTCAAATTAATCAAACGATAAAATACCCATTTAGAAATAAAGTGTTAATTGCCTTTTAATAAAAGATTTTTTTATCATTTTGCGATTCATGTTTTTACTAATTTCAAATAAAAATATTTACTAACATATAGAAATATTTACTAACGGGATTTTTTTTTGTAAAACTGAGATAAATCGTGCAATTTTATTCTTGTGCAAAATAATATTGCTTAAGCGTATATGTCTCATAATGAAATGTTTTCATTATCATAGTACTTACAAATTATCCACTAATATTACATTTATCATTGGTTATCCCAGTTATTTACAAATAATAATATATTCAAATTAATTAAAGAAAATAACATATTTTCAAGATAAAATCAGTATGCAAATTTTTTTTATGAAACAGCTTTTGCAGCTAGAAATATTTAATGAATATAAAGATAAAAATAAAATGGGCATTATATTTTTTCCAAGAGGAAATACGATTAATAATATAATTTTCGGGGCCAGATACTGAGAAAGATTGATCATGCAGTTATTAAGAATTATACTAGCTTTTCAAGCTAAAAGAAATTTAACTATATCTGCTGTTACAATACAGGTACGGAGAATAATGGCTGAATGCCGTGAGCGGGAAAGTCCATTTACCGTGATAAAATTACCTGTAGCTATAGCTGAGTGGAAAATTTGAAAATTGCTCTACAAAGGTGTATTTCAATAGCTAGCGATTGTTCGATTCACTTTTTTCTTTATTCAGAATGAGGTCAATTGATAATCACATGATAAGTTTCAAGTGATCGGCCCTGTTTTAACTCAAAAATTAGTAGTGTGTCTTAGATTAGTTTCTTGTCATAATATGTCAAAGGTCATTTGAAAAAAAACCGTGGTTAGATGTTAAATAATGAGTACAATTTTTTATCACGAGACTCGGCCGTTATGAGAAACAATTTCCTAATGGTTCTATGACGTAGGTGGAAATATTTACATTTAAGAAATTGAAATTGGAAGGCAAATGGAAGTGATACATTTTCAGGAGATATATTTTTGTAGGTTTTATGTTTTTTACAGTTGTTTAAAATGTAATTCAATAAAAGTTTAAAGCAAATTTTTTTAATACACAATTTGAATTTTCCATATATAGAAATACTGTAAAACTTCAAAAGAAACGTACTCAGTTATTTTCCCGTTTTTTAAAAGGATTATTGCAAACTGATTTTATTTTATATTCAAATTATGGATAGTTAATGTTGATGAAGGAAAAGATATTTTTATACAATTCATATTAAAACTAAACAAAGATTGTTCCCATTACTAGAAATAATAAGGAAGGAAATACTTCCCCTTTTGTGAATGTTCATCTGAATATGTGTTATCGGTGAGCAGAAGTTGAGCTAAAGTTAATAAATTATATGTTGCATAATCTTTTAATTGCCTGATTTCACATGATTTGCAATTTTCTTCTTAATTTTCCAATTTTGTTAAAATGTTTTCTATATATAATTTTCTGCAACAATTTCCATTTTTAAAAATATATGGAAATAAAATCTATTAATTAACAAATATTGAATAGCTTGATTTGTTGAAAGATAAAAAAAAAAGAAATATTTTTCTATTATCCTTGAAATTTTCATTAGCAAAATGAAGATGGTCACATTAATGAAGAAGACAACATGCTATTAGAAAATAGATTACCCATATAGTTATGGAATTAACAGAATTGTGCTGTTACTAAATGCAATTTCATTAGAAACCCCCACGGATAAAATAAACAAATGGTAACTTAATTTTGTTACGAATGTCATCAGATGAGTGTTGAAATCCCTCAAGCTCAATAAGGATAGATGAAGTTTTATTAAAGAATCTTCCAGAAAATAGGAAGCACAGGAAACTAAGACATAGCCATGAAGACCTCTAAAATCAGCATTTGTAGAAATTACCAATATAAATAGGTAGCAAACAATTATCAAATTACATCAATAACATTAGATAAAGTTCTCAGTATCTGATACTCAGAAATCCCTATTCGAAATGATTCTCAGAGACATAAAAATATTTCATTTTAGTATTTCGACTTTACATAGATTTTCCAAATGGCAATAGAAATAATGTCACATGGAATTTTCCAGAAAAATCTCCAGTTCTTAGGAGGTCAGGTCAACATTTTCATAATTACTTAGGTTAGGAAAAATCTCCAAGTCTATTGGAGATAAGGTCATAATTCTTCCATTTTCTAGACCTTTAATTTTTGTAGCCAAATAATCGACTAATATCGAAAACTTGAGGTTTTCAAAAATCTGTCTTTCCAACAGTAAGATTAACATGTTAGAGAAACGAAGTTAAAGATTCGTAAAACAATATCAAAAAGATTTTATGCCTATCGCAATTTAATATTAAAATATGTTAATGGAATCATGAATAATTTGCATGTAAGAGTTTTAACTGAACTAAATCATTCCCGATATTTTTGGCAAATTCTTTGATTCACAAACTTTCGGTTACGAAATAAATATTTAAAGAAACGGTTGTGCACCTTTAGTAGCAATAAGCTCATCCTGGAGGGAGCAATGCGTGCGTGTGAAAATAAATTTGGATGGCTGTCCTTTTTCTAAGTATATAATTGAAGAATTTATTTGTGAGTTGAAACGAGGACATCTGAATATATTCAAAAATCGATACTCTGAAATAGTAGGTACTTATTCTTTTCATTAAATTTTATCTTTATTTTTTCGAGAGTATTGATTGTTATTGTTATCAACATTTTCATAATTACTAAGGAAAACCCTAAAAACTCAATTATCACGAAGGGTTAACAGTGTTTCACAGATAATTGTTAATCGAAATTTATCTTCGAATATCGTACGTGAGTCATATTATATATTGAAAAATTGTTGGAGTGGTTCTAGAATCGATTTATGTTAATCATCACGGTAAAGCAGAAGCCATTATTTTCATCGTCAGACAAGATTATACCACCTCATGAATAATATATAACGTACTTCGTTATGTAAATGAAAGTAAGTAATGGCAATTAATACCTATAGAATAAGAGATTCATGCAACGCTATTTATGCCTTTTAAGTATTGTAAGAAGAGAGATTTTGTTGTTGTTGCTGCTGCTGCTGCTGATGATGATGATGTCGTATCCGAGTTACAACGGAAACGGGGTGCAGTAGCTTCTCAGGATAAACACCCCTGAGCACCCGAGGTCAGAAGTCTGGCTTTTAGCTCATATGAAGATGACACTCATACATTCGATTGCACAACCCCATTTTATAGGGGGGGGGGGCTTTTTCACACACTTCACAGATAGAACACAGGATGAAGAACAACTATGCCCGAAAGGAAGACATGCTACCTCTAGGCAAGGACGCCGGGAGAGATTTTGTTGATTTGAATAAAGCAATTGGAGATTTTAAAATATTTAGTAAAAAAATAATCGACATTGAACATTTTGGAAATTTGAATTTAATTTTCTATAACAACTGATTTTATTGTTTGTCTACAACAGGATTATTATAAAAGCTAGACTATCAGGCAAAACATAATGCTGTCTTTTATTGAAAATAAGTCAAACAGTCTAAAGTGTAATAAATTACTTTGTAAGTTTGCCTGTAATCCTTACCTGATATTACTGCAAACATAATTTTTTTTTCCTTCCATTTGTCGCTAAAAAAATTTCTGAAAGACAAAAAGTTGAAGTTGAAAGACAAAAAAAAAATGTTAATGCTTGGTTGGCGTGCAATGGTTGGGAACATATGTTTGTGGAACAGAATGGTTTCGATTCCGTCAAGAAATATTTTTATCAAGACAGTCCAAAATATAAAGAAAAACATCTTTTTTCATTTGAAATAAAAAGTTACTTTCTTAGAGCATTTTAGCTATATTATCTGTATTATATCATCTGTCCTTACGGACAATTCAATTTAATAAAACTGTTTAACAAAATAATTTACAAATATAAAACTGTCCTTTGAAGAATGCTTTAGTAGTTGCATTGACATAATACTAGTATTTCTACTGTTCAAATTCATCAATTCCGGTTTGTGTATTTTTGATTCTTAATTTATAAAAAAAGCCTTTACTTAAGATGGAAGACGCTATTTTCGAATAGTTGGAACTTTTTGACTATTGTATTATTTTTCTGTTTTGATAACATTATTACTTAACATAATTACATGACATATTATTACTCTGAAATATTTAATTTCTCTTTTTGCTCTCTCGTATACAAGTATAGAAAAAGTATAGCAGTCGTCAAACTATTCGAAACTCGAGATTTTGATGAATCTCCGGTCTTAGAACTCTTCTGAGCTTAAACATTTTTGGAAAAGTGTCCGCCTGTCTCTCTGTGACAAAGAGGACTCAAAAGCAATTTGAGCTAGGTGGATGAAATTTGTTATTCGGTCTTTACACCAGAAGCATAGCTTTCTATCAAATTTTGAGCTGATAATGTAGAGCTAGATAAATAAAATTTGGTATACACAATTAGCATGAATAGCATAGACACCTATCAAATTTGGAACCATATCTAACCAGAGGTTGACCGTTTATCAATTTGCACTTTTAGGAACAAGTGGAAGCGATAGCATAAAAACGGAATTACTTAAATATATCAAATTCAGTGAGGGAATTTGTGAGAATTTTTTTTGTGAGAATTGTTGAATTTTTGTCTCAATAGATCAAGAAAAACGGATCTAAAGCAAAAATTCGATTTTTGGTTACTACTTATTGCAAACCAGAAATTAATCACCAAATTACTCACCAATGATGACACGATAGATTCAATAAAAATACTAAATTCTTGCCAAATTGTTTACAATTATTTTCAATTTGAGCTTGTTTATCATCACTTTTTTATATTTTGCATAGCTTTTTACAGGGGCTAGACATTTAATAGTGGCAACAATTTAATTACATAGGCACAAACTTGGGATATTTATAACTCATGTAAGTAGTCATCAGCATTCTGTATAATTTGTTTTCAGGAACTTTGAATACCCGAATCTGAACTAATACTGTTGATGCTTCGAATAGAACAATCTGTCGATCATATTTAGAGGTCAGTAGCAATGATATAATTTCCTTGATATAATTTCATTTCTCGCTGGAGTCGGAACATTCTTTACCCAGATTTAAGTCCATTACAATATTATTTGAGTCGGAGAAGAAGTATTCATTTTGTGTGTTTGCTGCGATTGTTCTAGATATTCTTACATTCAATAGATCATTCTATCCGTAGCATCAGTGGAGTTAGTACTGATTCGCAGCGTTATAGTCATTAGAAGCTAATACTTTCGCTGTATCGGGTGCGATTGTGTTTTCCCAGTGTAAAATTTTTAACTTTTCAAATACAAATAAGCTTTATTAAGCTCCGATAAATCCGATTTTAATTTTTAATACTATTATATTTATTCAAATTTGCATTTTATATTTTTCTTGTTATCAATGTGGGTTTCTCTCACTGAGGGAGTTTCTTTGGATCGTAGATAATTGTGTGTTTCCCAGTATTAAATTTCCAATTTTTGTATTGCTAATCTATTTAAACTCTAGAATAAAACTTTAATTTTTGGTAGTGTTGTATTTATTCAATTTTGTATTTAATGATATTTTTCATATGAGCAATGATGGTTGCTTCCATTGATAGAGTTACATTAGTTAGATCTTAGTCTTTAATAATTTCGTTGTATAAATAAATGACTATGGATAATTTTGAATTGTTTAATTATATTGGAGTCTTTTTTTTTGGAATTATCGAAGATAAATAAGAATGTTCACGTGAAGAAGATATTTATAACACTAAATATCGTATTCTCCGGAACTCTGCTCTATACTAATACTAATATAAGGAGTATACTAATACTAATATAAGGAGTCGCATGACTTTTCTGATACATTCTTGGATTTGAAGTGGTGGAATCTCAAGCTTAAAAGAAAATATAGCCATGTGTGCATGCCTGTAATACAAAAAAATCGGTTCATTCAGTTTTAAAACTCTTTTCGCCTGCGTGAAATAGAAATTTGAAAATGAGAGTAACAATTATTCTCGCCATCCATTTAAAATTTACAAGTACTGTCGCAAATCAACATTCTTCTGGTATCACAAATATAGCGTAAGCATATCTATAAAAATAAGCTGATTAAATTTTACTAAAAAGACTTTTTTTTGTTCCTGAAATTTAACATATATAAGTCCTATAAATACGAAAAGTGAAAGACAAATCGAGACTTTACCATTTTTCTCGGGTGATGCCACCAAGATAATTCAGCCATCGATAAAGATTGATTTCCTTATTTTTCCAAATTCTATTTCTTTCCTTCCTGTTTATAATAGTATGTTTTTCTATACGCATGATTCTTTTCCTGATATTCCCTCAAATGAAGTTAAAAACTTGAGTGATTAAAATTGTGCGTACTAGGTAGGCTTAGTTCCCCTATAAATATATATCATATGTTAAAATCTTTATACATAAAAAGTTAATGTAAGTGGAATAGAAATCGCGTTATTACTTACTGTAGTATGGCAACATTTCAAATATAAACAAAAACAAATCATACGAATTTCAGACTGCTTCATTCATCGAATATTTTTACGGGTGTATTAAATCGAACGCTTCGCTCAGCTAATTAATGGGGCTGCAAATTATTAGTAAAAATATTATGGAAATGTTTCACCATCTCACTAAAACCTACATTCAGTCAGAGGGAAGAAGATATAAATAAAATAAAGAAACAGACTTCAAAAAAGAAGTTAAATAGAGCTCAAAAATAGGCTTAACCAATTTGAGATAAGTAATAGTGGTAAAGTTTCAGATTCATTAAAAGGTTTCTCTACAAGCACATTAAAATCGTGTCAATCGTTCAAAAATTCGTCAAAAAATTGCTATTCTGGATGGATACCAGAAAAAGTAATAAATGGCTTTTAGGCGTTGCAAAAAAAATTTACAACAAATCGCCTCAAAATATTTCAACTCTGGTGATCGTACATCAATTTTGTCTAGCCGTATCGTTATAATTTCTTTTGGAAATTGATATTCATATTTCCTAAACCATACATCTTACAGAAAATTATTTTTGTTATCTTAAAACTCAAAAATTATCATCTTAAGGATATCAGCTTCGTTTTTGCACAATTAAAAAAAGTATTTTTAATTCAAATTTGATGCATTATCTGACAAAAAATGTTTTAAAATGCTATGAAGGAATTCAATCAATACATCGAAACATTCAGTCGCATATGGCAAATTAATCAATTAACAGCCTAAAAAGTCGATCAACTGTGTGAACAAACTAATCGCCAAAAGCGGCTAGTATATTTAAATGTACTGATCCTGCTTCGCAGAAGAATTTTTAGAATCGACCTAGACTAAACTCTTCGTTAACTGAGTTTAGAGCATATTAAGCATAGCAAACCTAAACCTTTGTGTAAACATGAGCCCAAATAGAGGCGTCTGCCGTATCGCATTTCTTCCATTTGGCTGATGAAGGTTCACTTGTTGCTGTGGTCGATGACCGTCATTCACTTCGAGTTCTTTTGCTTTAACTCGTCAATAATAGATGAGTCTCTTTCATTGTGTATCTCCATTCATTACACTAATCAGACTTCTGGAGACTTTTCGTACTAGGTAATCAATACACGTGCGTGTCCGTCTCCCGAGTGGTCGACTGCGTAGCGTTAAAAAAGGAATTAAAAACACATTTGTTTTGTTACCATTGTTTTATATCTTTTGATGTTTGGAAGTGGATGATTTCGGAAGAAATCCGTTTGTTTACTAAGGGAATATTATAATATTGATTTATTTTTTTAGGTTTTTTATTGTTATGAAAATGTGTTTGTGAATTGGTTTATACGAACATTTTCATTAATAGCACATTTATTCCCTTCAGTCTTATGGATGTGCAATTTAAGGATTGGATTGCAATTTTTGGATTTTTTAAAACTTTTACTGATTGCATTCTACAAAGTAAATATAAAATGTTGTGTAAATTTTTAGAAAAACGAATTGAAAGGAGAAAATTAATTTAAACGAATTAGTTAAAACTATAAAATTACGAATTAGCTTAAATGATTCTACCTTTCAATCTTTATGTAGTTTGTCATCTAAGTTTCAGCCTTATCTGTGACATACTGTAATAATTCAATGATTATCATGTGTTTTTGATTTCTAATATTAGAAAAAACTTTAAAAAGAAATGAATTAATTTTTTCTCAATGGAAATATGAAATATAAAAGCTCTTAAACCATTGATTTGAATTTTTTTTTTATATATAACTATTGAACAAAATTTATTCGAACACCACATTTGGAAAAAAGACTATGGAAGTATTTCTCGTATTCAAAATAGTTGGATTTCGTTCATAGAAAAATATCTTTTTAATCTCTTAATGATCTCTCCCTTATATCATTTAATTATATATTTTTCTTTTTACCTTCAACTTGTAAGCTATTCCTTTGAACAAAATGAAATTCAATAAGGCCAATTTCTTACAGATATTTCTCTTTCACCTTTTCATATTCCATTAAGAGATATAAGAATCTTCTCTTGTTGTAAATTGTAAAGTAATGTATGCTATAGAAATATCGATACGGTCAGTCTTTGAGGTAGTTTAATTATGAGTAAGTAGCATTATGGGTAATTTCATAGTGTATTTTAAAGAGAATATGAGATATTATGGAGCAAAATGGCATTAGATAAATAATAAATCAACGTATTTTATAAACATTCTAACAGGCCTTGTGACTAGGGGGGGGGGTCTTGGAATTAGGTATTGTAATATCGGACCAAAAATTCAATACCGGTATTCGGTATTTTTTAGATCTTAATACCAGGATACCGGTTTTAATACCAGTAGTAGAAATTTTAGAAAAAGAGGAAAAACCCAGGTGTTTCTTTGTTTTATTTGCCAGTTTTATTAGAGAGTGCAAATATCACAAAAAATAATTTGTAACTTATGAATTACAACAGTATATAAAGAATTACAAAAAAGTAAAGGAACGTCGTATTTATTGAAATAAAAAAAGTGTAAATATTATTATTAAGTCTGTGGTATTATTATTATAAATTTTTGAAATGTGATCTTAGAAAACATAAGGCATCAATTGTACTATCATTCAGCCTGGAACGTAATTTTGTGCAAAAATTACCAGCTGTCGAAAACGCTCTTTCGGCATCTACGCTAGTTGGAGGTACTGTTAGCAATGTACTGTTAGCAATTGTTTAAAGATAAAAATTTTCCATTGAAAGTTCGCAGTCTACAATGTTGTATAAAAAGCATTTTTAATAAAAAAGTATTGATATCAATAACAAAAAAATGTTTACTCAGGCTTTGACAAAACGACATTAATTCAGAAGACCTTAGTAATCAATTTATTTTAACTTTTATGTCAAGTGTAAGCTAAATTCCAATCTTATAAACATGCACTGATTGGAGACACATTTACTTCGTTCGAAAGTGAAAGAAAGATCTTTAAAATTTAACACTGAAAAAAAATTCACTTTTTTATTATATTGTTGAAAAATTAGAAGCTGCTGATTACATAATTTCATAATTTATATTTTTTTCGTCGTTGTAATATAAAACATATAACTTTATTTATTACTTTGAAAGTGTTAAATAACGTCCCTATTAGTAACACATTTAATAAATAAGCAACTTAGAACAGGACAACAGGTTAACCCTTTTAAACTAATATTTTCATCATTTATATATAGAATAGAAAGTAGATGCTAGTGGAATTTAAATGGCTATGGTTCAGAAATTTTAAGTTTATTTACATCAGAATTTCGAAGGTCTTCGCTCATAAAATCACATATCAGTTCTTGAAGTATTTTGGTTATTCATAAAAAAATTTATTAATGTTTTATATTTTACTACTGATAGAAATTAATCATCTAAATTTTAGGTTGTTTTGTTATCATATAATATATGCATTATTATAATAAAATAATAGTATTGATACTTCTGTTATGAATTGCCGAAATAGTTTGTTTTAGAAACTATCGAGTGAATATAAAGACTTATTCTTCGATGAAATATGTTAGCAGCAATACTGAATTTATGATATAAATATAAATTATTATGCTACTTTTCATAAATCCTTCTCTCATAAAATAAAAAAAATAACCTTACATTTGAAATCTCTTTGAATTCATACTACATGTTGAACTATTTTTGGTAAATTTTTATTTGTTCATTTATTTATTCTCAAAAGGTAAAAATAAGTCGGTGGTATCTATTTTAGTATCTTCAATAGATTTTCGAACTAGTGTATATTGGATCGAATGATGTAACTCAAAAATCGATTGTCATTGTCTCATTCAATTGTCATTAATATTAAAAAATTGTAACATCTGTAGTAGCTCATGTTCTTGAAAATCATCTGATTTCGTCGGTTTTTTCTTCAATTTATTAGACGCCTTCATATTTAGAATCATTGTACTGAAGAATAATAAACATTAGGAATTGCTCTTTAGAGAATCCCCAACAGTAGGTTGCAACTGCAATGATAAATGCATGAAATCTTGTATTGTCATTGTTGTAATTGCATCATAGGTCGTAAAAGTGTGCAGTTTATGTACGTTAAAACCATGTAGGCAGAAATGGTTATATTGGTTGGTATTTGAAAAAAAAATTTTTGAATTGCAGAGAATTAGAACTATTTCACGTGTAAGAAATATTTGTAAGTAACATTTACATTCTTCTATTACAAATTCTAAATAAACCTTTAAAAGTTTCAAGAAATCATTTCAGGAAATATTTAGGAAACTAATATTGAAGTTGACAGATCGTTCACTAATGCATACTACAGTTATAACTATTTTGAAAATACAATTAATGTCATAAGCTATTGAGCGGAATTGACAACCAGAAAAAAAATGGGTACTTTGTGAGCTCGTTTAGAATTATTTGTAAAATATGGCAAGAAATGTAATTCTAATAGTCCCTTATAATATAAAAAAATACTGTGTTTTCTTATAAATTTATTTCCTATAAAATTCTGTACCCTTAATAATTATTGCTGCAGTCTCAGCACAACTATTGTTCTAGATAAAGTGGCAAAATAAAAACTGCTTGGTAAAATCAATTTTTATTCTATATCATGAGTTATTCAATAAAAATTCCATGTTATCATTTCAAGACTTTCATATCATTCAGAATCAATACAGTCAAAATCATCTACATCATAACAAGCACTTTTTATTTATATTTTGACTCGAAAATAATATTGATTGTTTTGAGGGAAAAAAACATTTTCTTGAGATCAATATGGACATTCTGTAAGTATTGGAATATGGCATTTCGACTTTTATTTAGTCTATCGGATAGATAATATCTGACAGACGTTAAAAATGTCGAATGCATTTACCTTTTGGGAACTGACATCTGTTTTGCGTTTGTAAGCATAACGATTAATACTTTTCAACTGGTTTCTTTGTATGAAGAGCATTAATAACACTTCACAAATAAACACCTTTTTTTATTTTCATGAGATTGCGATGTGGGATTCTTTGAAAATGTTTCAAAATTATGTATTTATAAAACGATATTATTTATCAAGGAAATGTTTGAAAATAAAATACCATTTTTATAAAATAATTTTATTCTTGTTTTTTCCGGAGTATTATTTTCATTTATGACTACAAATTACGCTGCTATGACTGAATCAATTTAAATTTAACTATTTGTCATAGATTTTTATGGATTATGTTTGAATAAAATTGATCATTTTACTGAAAATCAATTTCGATTGTCATCGGTTTACAAATGTAAGCTTTATGGAATCATTCACACGACATTCTGCTCCACTATATGTGTAATTTGCTATGAAAAATTGAATTTATCTTATCAGTTGCCAAGTAAAAGATGCAATAAATAAGTTTAGAAAATTGTAGGATTGTAATTTTTATTACATTTTCAAAGCGTTTTTAATAAGAAATTAGTATTTTACAGCTAGTTTTTGCGTGTAACAATTAAAAATTCTATATGTCAGTAAAGATCTCAAGATTTCTCTTGCAAATGGTTAGAATAACAATGTCTAATGGCTAGAATAACAATAATGAAAATTATTTTCAAACTGTCCTGGTAGCTTTTTTTTTAGCTTTTTGAATCTTTAAGAAAAAGTTGACTTTCCTTTCTTTACGATTAGGGAAGTTCCCACATATGGTGTTTTGTAATATATAACATTTCAGGATATATCTCATTACATGATGTCAGATTTTTAGAAAAGGTTGGATTTTTCTAGACCAAAGCTTTCCGATCTCTTTTGGGGCCTGCCTCCTTTACAAAAAAAAAAAAAAAAATCCAATGCTGTCATTTCAATGATAGTCAATATAATATACATATTTTATCTGCTTATCGATCAAGAATCACTTCGTAGAAAAGGAAACATCTATCAAATGGCTTAAAATACAGTTTATTTTATTTGCATTAACTTATTTTGTATGTGTTTAATATGTATTTATAATAACTAAAAAAGTCAAAAGTTCTAGCTTTACAACTTTCTATTTTCTTCCTTCTTTTCTTTCAAATTCAAACAGCAGCAGCAAAAAAAAAAAAAAAAAAAAAAAAAAAAAAAACTAACTACGTTTTTCTCGTACTGATTTAACACAGTAAAATTAATGTTGTGGTTAGAGGTTATCTAAAGAATATTTTGATATGAAACTTATAATTATGAACCACTGTCAATCAAATATGCCACAATCTTAACCTGAATGTCCGCTGCACGTTTTTACTCTCCACTGGTAAAATAGTAAAAATATTTTTGTTGAATATTTGTTCAGAACAATTGCTGTGATTGTATAATCCTCATTTTAGGTGAAAGACCAATTATTTTTGAAAATTGCAAACTCATCTTAACTTTAACTTTTTAGCTGAAACGATCTCCATTTGGGGAGTTTGGAATTTTACGTACGCCACCTGGCTTCAAAAATATATTGGGCACGTTTGACAGTTTAGTTTAATCTTATAACTTTAAACGAGCAATTCTTATAATACAAATTTATTTCGTTTATCTCGGAAGCAGCTCTAATAATCTACGGCAACTCTTGTATTTAGATACTCCTTTGCTTTTAAGTTTATTTCTATAGTTGTCTTTCCTAAAAAAAAGTGTGATTTTGTAAATATATGTTGACATGTGACTATGCTTGACTTGGATAAGCGTATCAGAGAGGGAATATGGATTAGGGATTTGGACTTCCATGCATTTTTCTCCTGTTGGTTCCCGCTTTTGTAATTCAATTAGATTTCATTTATAATTTTAAACGAGCCATAGGATAGGATTTTATTTACGATTTTACAGACAAAAATTGCCGGGCGGAGGTCGGTTTCCGAAGTATTTCTATGTAAATCCGTCAATGTTTTTGCACAGCGGAAAGTATGTATTCTGAACTTCGTTTCTTTATAACAAGCGAACAAATTCGAAATTCGTCTGTAAATTAAACGGAACAGAATTGTTATATTTGAAGCATTATATTTTCGGTTTAGTTTTTATATTATAAGGAAATACCGCACAAAAATATATAATTTAGAGGCTATAGTAAAGATCTGTTACTTAGTCTTTTGTTTTTTATTCATAATTTTATAACGGTACATTCTTTTTCAAAAAATATCAAATATTTTCAAAATAAAATATTTAAATATACTTATAATGTTGCACAGCGTTTTACGTATATAACTTATCCGGCAAAATATTTCAAAATTGACAAGTAATTGAATTAATAGGAATTTATAAGTATGCTTCGAAAGCAGAATATATAATCTTGGCATTTATTCTAAGTAAATGTTTATGTTTCATAATATTTTAATAAAACCAATTTTAGGATTGAATGCGTCGTTTTCGAGTAATCTAAGAAAAAAATTTCGATACCGAAATTAGAAAGAAACGGATTGCAATGAATTTGTATCTTAATGTAGCGGATTTTCTTCCGAGAAAAAAATGTTGTGCCTACTATTTTTATATGAAATCGACTTTATAAAACGTGAAAGAAAGTTGACATAATTTAAAGAATGTTCTGAGAACAATCGCACGCTCAGAATGTATATATTTTTTCAAAAATATTGAGTACGCATTTATACTTTTTTTGACTCGTACGAAATTTAATTACTGGGACGGTTTGAGATTTACTAGTCTACCATTTTCAACCCACTAGTTTACCACTAGATTTAATTTAATTAGATTAAATAAATGTTCCATGAAATCCTGAGCATTCATAAAACCTTTTTTCAGATATATCTTACTATTTTAAAATATGACAAAATGAAGGAGAAAATGTTTAAGCTCGCCACTTTTACGTACAAAAAACAAAATTAAATTTGACCCCAACAGGTTTAACATATCTCAAACAACCAACTTGAGGAATCTTTTTGAGGAATTTCACACCAGTGGTTCTTTTACTTCTTCTTTTTTCTTTCTTTTTTTACTGCAATGCTAAGATTTACCACACCAATTTAATTATAGCAATATATTAACGGAGTAAGGAATTATATAATTTATTTATTTATCATATATTATATAAGGAATTATATATTACACTTTATCTGGCCTGGATAGCCTGTTTGAGCATTGGATTCGCATTCCTTGAGTTGTGAGTTCGAACCCCGCCGGTCAAAAACTCTCCGTGTACATGGTGGCTGGTGCTTGCGTATATCTGTCGTAGCCACAAAGTCCTCCAAATCGAGACAATGCCACTGGGAGTACTGGATCATAGGTGATCATTCTCTGATTCAGGTCTAAATTCCGATCTGTGAATGAAATGTATGAATGAAGTCCTCCTCCCCTCGAAAAGGGGTGTGATGCATGAGTAGTTAATATGTACTCTTGGCCCTAGATGGCACCTCTGAAACAAGAAACGTTAAAACTCGGTTAAAAACACTGATTTCGTCAGCGGGCTTGTCTGTGACAATTGCCATAAGCAATAACAACACTTTATCTGTGTTGACAAAATTATTACATGATAATTATTGATAAAGTATATCAAGAAAAAATTTTAATATAAAATTAAAATATTTACATGCTATTATTATTTACTAAAATATTAAACTAACTATTAATATAATTAATCAGGACGATGCGCAGTGTTGGCATACTATCTGTAAACTGCGACATGATGAAAAAAATGATACAAAAAGTGCCACATTAAACAAGCATTAAATAATCACTAAAAAAGATTTTTAATGATCCTGCTTTGATTTTTATTCAAAATTAATCTCCGAAGCATTTTATTACACTAAAATCATTTTTAGATCATTTTAAAATTAAAAATTTAGCAATTGTTTCTATATATCAATTTTATTCTTGTTCAATTTTTGTGTATAATTTTAAAATGTTATGAAACTTTTAAAGTAAAATTTTACGACATGATTTATTGTTTAAATTGTGGCATTTATACTCATACGCATTGCAATAATATGAAATATTTATTTAGCGAATATTTTTGCTATGTAATGAAAATCAAATTTGAAAAATAGAATGAAAGGTGCACAAATGATTTAAAATATAATCAGGCTACAGTATTTCTAACTAATAATTCAAATTTTCTATACATTTTTCTTTAATGAATTTATTCAATGAGCATAATAATTCCAGACTGCTGACAGTAATATGTATTTTCTAATTATATTGATAAAGAATATAAAATAAATTGTAGAATAAAACATTATTGTACTTCATTCAAAGGAGAATATTTACTGAAAAATGTATATTTAAAAATAATAATAATATAGTCATGTAAAATCAATCAAGGTAACAATAGAAGAAATTTAGGAAAAATTCACCGATTTCTTATACATAAAATTAAATGTTTCTAATATTAAAATTATTAAACTAAAAATCAACAATGAAAGAATTTGAAATAGTTTATTTGGGATGAACAATATCATTATGGTGCTTGTCACATGCAGGGATAAGACTCTGAACTGCAGTTGGTCTGCCCTTTTTGTTTTGAATTTTTACGAGAGGTATTTTAGGATTGCCCTGTAACTTTGAAGCGTGGTCAAATTACAAATACGTGGTTATAGCCAACGTCAATTCACCGGACTATCATTCCACCAACTGAATGTGAAAACGTTTCACCTAAATGGGCAGTTTTAAAGCGAACATGACCCAAATGTAGGGCAATTCTTTGAGAGAGTTTTTCTGAAATCTGCGACTTTTTTTGTCCTTTAAGATCAAGCCATCAAGACTATTTTCTGAAATTTACTTCAAAAAAATTTCTAAATTTTTGAAAACAAATTTAGATTTATATCATAAACTAAGATGATTGCATCTTATTATAATGGACATTCAGTAAACTATATGTAAAGTTCAATGGAATTGTAGAATAGTTTTGCAGTTTTTGAAATTAAGTAGTCCACTATTTTTGTGTTTCAATATTATCTTTGTATATATATTGAGCCAGTAGAGGTAGTCTCCTCCACACTTTCTCGAATGTTCTCTAATAAAGGCGTTATCCTCATCTTCCGTGTATAAAGTTTTGGATTTTCGATAACACCGCGAATTCCATGGATTGGCGAACAATATTTTTGAAATATAGATCTTTAGGTTGAATCTGCATTTTGTAACACTGTTAATATATATTTTGGAAACTTTTTTTTTAACCGATGAAATCAAAATTTTGCACTGAAATTCAGTTGCAGTCACAAGATCATTTGCAAGAATTTCATTGATTTCAATGATTACGATTATGAGTTGTTGCGTTTACATGCACGCGAAAATACTGACAGACAATCCTTGGAGAGATTTGATTCAAAATTTGGTAAAAATCTACATTTAAGTTGCTAAACCTATGTAACAAATTTTTGCTGTCTAGCTCCTTACATTTTTTGTAGAGCTCACTTGTACTCTCAGGCGAACAGACGTTCTCCTAATGGATTTCGTTCAAAATTTGATCGACATCTAATTTTAATTTTCTATTTCAAAGTGTTTTTGAGTAATCATGCTCTTAGGCAATATTGAATAATCATGCTCTTAGACAGTATTGAGTAATCATGCTTAAGAATAATCATCTCTTAACACTTTCTAAGGCCGTGGGAAGTATGCTTCCCACCAACTTTATCAGTCTTTGTATGAAATTATGTAGTTTGGCATAAGTTCTGACAAATTCTTTTAGTAAGTCAGAACCTTAGATGCTTCAGTTCTTTATCTCAGACAAATTGGTGTCTTGATTTGTTACTTAATTATTAATTAATCAAATTAAATTTACCTAATAAGCTAAATGAATCCCTTTTCTTATTTTAATTTCAAGCCTAAAAATATTTTAACATAATATGATTAGAAAAAATGGCCCTTTCAAAGGGTTAAGTAATCATGTCTTAAGTAATCATGTCTGAGTAATCATGCTCTAAATCAGTTTTGAGTAATCATGCTTAGATACAGTATCAAATATTTGTTTTTTGAATTCAGGGAGACCTGTAATGAGTAGATTCATAAAAATTTAGAGTTATAATTCTTAGTCGATGGCAATATATTTTTTTTTGTCTGCTTGCTATATGACCAAGTAAAAAAGAAGTGAAAATAGGTATGAATAATTTCTGAACACTTAATTTCTCCCTTGTACATCTTATTTTTCTCTAGCATTCTATTTTTGTGCGGTTTAGGAAACTAGTACATCAATTTTCAGAATTTTCTCCATTATTACGCATACTCAAAGTACAACCTTTTTCGTAAAATTACTGCTATCAAGATTTTCTTGGCGACATTAGGCGACTTACAATATGATATCGCCATGATGAATGAAGGTAGGCGATATTTCCACATTCTTGGCTCTGAAATGAAACCAAGTGGAAACGTGATGTGCATTTTTCTTAGTTTCGTGCTGGATTTATTTGAGCCTAAACAGATAAGCGGATGAATTAAATTTAATTATCTGAAATAAGCTCGCACTTAATTCAATAGCGAATGCAGGTTTAATCAGATAAGAAAGATTGAATTAAGTATTTAAAGGAAGAAACTTTATCATGCTGATATAAATGAAACAGATTCCTTGAGACGTCATAATGAAATTTCATTCTTTTTCTTGTTTGAAACAATTTGGTTTATATTAAGAAATTAAATTTGGGTCAATGAAAGAAGGAAGCATTTAATCTCTTCGTTTTAACTATTATTACTTTGTTATTTCTAGATCTGTTTGTGCTTTATGATTAGAGAGTAAATATTAAACATCGTTTATCACTTAAAAAGTATTAATTTTGTACAAGTAATTCAAATGGATAAATTTAAGTATCTCCTCCGGAAAATTACCACGGGTAGTTATGAAGTTGCCATATTAATAAGCTGGTTCTCGCTTCTCTTAAAAGCAAGGTAGTGAGTTTGGATCAAGTTAAATATATTTTGATGATTGGGTGATTATTTTAAATGCATAAATTCAAGTAACCCTCCAGGAAAGTACCGTAAGTACGTGGATAAGAAGTCATACTGTAAATAAGCTGGTCTCGCTTTTCTTAAGATCAAAATAGTGATTTGGAATCAAGTTACCTTTATTCCGATGATGAGATATAATCCCTTCAAGAGGGGTCGGGGGTAGGCTATGTTCAGAGGATCTTGAACTGAATTCTCGTGTTATTGACACTACGGATTAAACTTCAGAAGCTAGAAGATGCTGATAATTTATAAATACATATTATTTTAATATTATTTAAAGCATCGTTTAGTATTTAAAATCATTTTTTTATTTTCTTTAATTATATGTTTTTGTTATTTAGAATCGATGTCTTTTGTAACCTGTATATATGATATAAGAGTTTTGTGTTACAATAATTCGCCTTTTCTACTTTTTCAGTTACATTAATTTTGCCTTCCCTTTTTTACTTTTTTTTAAATTTGACTTTTAAATTTACATATCATCTTATTCAAGATGAGGATTTATACTATTGTGTAAAATTATGGTTTTTATATATATTTATGTGTTTATTGATTTCCCCTCAATGCTATACTTAATACTTCATGTGTATGATCCCAATTAAAAACATTTTGTAAATTAAAATACAATTAAGTAATTATAAAATTAACATTAATTTTGAATATTTCAACAGATAAAATCAATGGTTGCTCAAATATTAATTTTTCCTTTGTGATTACATATAATGAATTATAAGCATAGTACAGAAATTCCCATTATTATTATTTTTTTGTTAATTTAGATAAAGAATGCGAATGCTATCTTATAATATTCTTTCATTGCTAACTAGCGAAACAAATTTCTTTTTCGCAATACTTTCTTTGTAATTTTAAAATGAAAGAAGAATATTAATTGTCCTTTAAGTGCTAAAGCACTACTTAAACATTTTATTATCTTCTTCATTCTATTAAACTTAAGAAACTGAATATGATCTTAAGTGCCTACTTATAACAGAAAACATATTAAAAAGTGTCAAACTTCTACTTTCTTTAAAGTTTAAGTGGATGGCAAAGGCCTTTCAAACTTAATAAAGTGTTTTTATCTTACCGTTTATCGCCAAAGTTATATTTAATTTAATTTAATGCTTTTTATAAATAAATTCAGAAGTTAATAAAGCCTTTTAATTTCTTTTATTTAAAAAAAGTATAGCTTTAGAAGTATAGCCGGAATATAGTAGTCGGAAGTATAGTTTGATATTTTTAAAAGTAAGTTTAAAGACAAAAATTGAATTAAAATTTAAAGTAAATAAAATTTAATGACAGAGGATGCAAAAGTTATCCTGTGTGAAAAATTTTGGTTTGTAAATTTTTATAAGGATTGATAAAAGTAGTTTATTAGTACAAATTTAAGGTAACTACGGTTTAAAATATCAACCATTTATTTGTATTCTAAATGTGAAATTAATAATTTCAATTTTTAAATAATTAATTAAACTTAAACCAAACATATATATATATTAAATACCGTATATGATTGTACTTAGAATTTAATATATAATAATATATAAAGGCATTTTTACTTTAAAAAATCTTTAATTATTACGTGTGAAAAAAATTTAATCGACTAGAATTCTTTATCGACTTTTTCCTTTATAATCAAAAAATTATAAAGTCCGTATTTTCAAAATTCTTTTAAATGCAGACGAAAATAAATAACCTCGGTATTACAATTTGAATAAAAGAATGTTCCCATTGATATAAATACGTTAATAACCAAAAACGTATTTAAATTATTGGTATGTTAAAATCGTTTGAATGTATAAAATATTCTTAAATATAGAAATTTAATGAAATAATATTTGTAAGTATTTAACGACATATGAACGGTTTTGAATATGATCTTAAAGTCATATAATTTTCTCCCATTATTTTCTTCTTGTTATTAATTGATTATTTTCTTTATACTCTTTTATTTTATTCGAAATTGATTGATCGTCCATATGATTAAATTCATATAATTAAGTTAGTCAAGAATTAAAAAGTTCTTTGTGACTCATGCCGACTTTTTTTTCTCAAATTCTTCTTCATTCTTATTCAATTTGGGATTTTGATTAGATATTTACCAAATATAGTGTTATAACTTATTCCCCCAAAAAACTAATAACGCGAACTCGAATTTTAATTCAATTACAAATTTTATCAAAGTTGATTTTAAAAATTCCAATTCATTCTTCAGACGCAGCTTTCAGTTAGTTTACTCCCTGCTATATTCTTTGAAAATTGAACCAAATAATTTAATTAAACGTCAACAAATTAAAATATGTTAATCTATTACATCTCTGTTACATCGCTTCGTCATTTTAGTCAAATATGAGCTTTAACTGTCCTTCATGTCAGGAATCCTCTATTCTCCTTTGATGGGTTCCATCTCACATCAGCAGAGCTGACAATGAATTGCTTGACAGTTTGGTAAAATATGCCACTACAATTTTAAACTGTCCTGTCCCTGTCAGTGATATAAAAAATACTTTAAAATCCATTTTTACTCAAAATGACAAGGTGAATGGATCTCAAGAGTAGAAATAAGCTTCATTCTATTAAACATATCATTCATTGATCGTTGGCCCAATTTATCTAACAGAAAGCATGACACAATTCATATAGATTAAGAATAGGCCATAAGAATTTCTTGTTGGTAGAACCCACCCCTGAATGTACAGTATGCTAATGCCCAATATCAGTCCCACACATTCTAACTGATTGCCCACAATTTATTTCACAACGCGACCGTTACTTTGTCTTCCCGCATCATTTTAAAAAGCATTCTTCACAAAGTTAATCACCCATATCCTTTTACTTTCTTAAACATTTGAATTTTTTTACGATTTGATATAGTTAAAAGTTCTTTCAGCATTTTACCATATACCATTAAACTTGGCAAGTCATGATAATTGATAAGATTTTATCTAAACGCTTATAAAATAAAACTTTAATTCATACCATACGTTTGGCGCAGTATAAACAAGAATTGTTTTCGCACCAGTAAACTCCAATAAATCAAAACAAATCAAATCTAATTAAAAAATGACCTTAGACCTTTGTCTTTGCATGTGCTAGCCTTAAAGAACAAATGTTTGAGAGTTGAAAGATAGTTTAGAGTTTAAAACACTAATGATACAATTGTTTTGCAGTTTTCAATGACTGTAAATTTTATAATTAACTTTTTATCCTATTAACTGCATAAAATTCATCTCACATAGTAATTTTTTCGATTATAATGTTTAATTTGGAGTTGTCTTTTATCTTTTCAACAGTTGATGAAAAGAAACTTATTCGAGTTTCTTGGCAGTGCAAATTTATTCCAATGAATCTGAAAGTTTCCGACAATGTGTAAGTTCTTTCAAATGCCGTCGAATGAAGAAAAAAATTCGAATTTAAAGCTTTTCGGTTTCAGGGTATGACAAAGGTCTAGAGAATCTATGCGTTATTTTTAATTCTTGAATTAAAGGAGGACAACAATTAAAACCAAATATATTTTCTTGAAACTTTTGTTTGTAAAGAATAAGATTGAACGTCAAGCAAATACAATTATCTTGTCGTCAAATGAATGAGCAAAGTGCGAGTTAAAATTAGAAGTTATTGTTATATGTAACTTTCAGATGAAAGATTAAAATTAGAAATTCATTTAAGAATTTTATACAAACATTTATAGGGAATGTTTTCTTATCATTTTAGCAATCTTTGAGACATTAATTACGAAAAAAAATAAAATGTTTTATAATGATGTTGAGTATTAATATTTGGAAATATATCAAATGTTTTTGATATATTTCTTCTATGTGAATTTGGATTTAGTTAAATTAACTTTAAGTTATGGAAAGCAATAAACATTGTCAATATTTGATAACGGTTTTTTGTTTGTTTGTTGTTAATTTAAACTCGTATTCGTTCATGACTATTCAGTATTTCGATACCATATAAAAAATATTAGACTATGAAATTTTAAAAATTGAATTACCCTCAATAAAATATTAAATGCTGACTGAGAAATAGAAAAGGAATATTCTGATTTTTTTGTTCGGATAAAAAAATTATTAAAATTCTTAAGAATTCCATTTTTTGAGAGAATAATTAAATTTCTTCGAATTTATGAACTAGGGAAAACTACTTTTTAAATAAATATTTTTCTGCTATCTAGTGCAAAAACACAAACAAAATTATAAGATCGGATATTCTTGCTTAATACTGTTTACTAGCAGCAGCAACAACATAACTGACCATGGACTCTATTCATACTTATTTTTAAATCAATGGCGGAACTTTGTATTTTCTATCTCTATTACTGAAGATTAGTTGTTAAATACTGTTACAAAAATCAAAACAATTTTTTTACAGATATAAAATAAGAAATGATAAAAGTTCCAATTAAACGACCATAAATAAGAATTTACATTGAATGTATTTCCATATAGTCTTAAATTAAATTAAGTCATACTATCCATATTATGCTTTAATAAATAATAGGAGCCAATTACCATATGATTCATTCGAGTTTGCAAGTTAAGCTGTGCTTTAATATTTACAGTTATCATGTGATTTGAATGAATTATTATATGTTGCTCTAAAAATTTAATTGCAAAACGATAATGTTTTAAAAAATGTGGTATTTTTTGAAGTCCCTGAAAAAGCAATTTATAAATCAAAATTAACTGTTTGTAGCAAGTTCCACATTCCATAATTCCATCCAAATGTAATTTAAGAAGTTTGTAGGAATAAACATTCAATAAATATGGCATAAATAATTATATTCACTTTTCTCCTATTTTAGACATATTTTTTTATTTTAATTCTGTTTAAATAAAAGAAAAAAATCTCTACCTGACTTATAATAATATATGTTGTCTTCTGACTAAATATTATGAACCTACATTTTAAAAATCCTGCATTCTTTCGAAAACGATATTACAAATGTATAAAATATTTTTCGGAAAGGCGTAACCAAAGTACTATACAAAAGTAATTTGATTTGCAATCCGCCATAAACACGCTGGAAATTCTATTTTGCTTTATTTTTTATGCGAAAGAAAGAGAAATTCGGTGGCACGGAGAAATAAAACAAAGAGAACGGAATCTTAAAATAACATTTCATAATCGAATATCTAGTTCGAAGGAAAGTTAGTCGGAAGAATACCTGCAATGAATGTTTGCATCTTCTCTGTTCATTTTCGCAATGCTTTAAAGCTTTACGAATCTGAAAATGTTTGAAATATTCTGGATATAACCATTTGTGCTTTGTTTAGTGTTCTTTTATTCACATTCGGCTATTATTTGATTGATAGTTGAATACTAAGAGGAGATTTAACATATGTTTCTGACGAACAAATAGTAAATCAGAAACATCTGTTTATTTTGCATTGATACCTTAAACCATTTGTCGTATTTCTTTTTCGACTATTGTGTATATGTTCTTTTAAAAGCGTGAATAAGTGCAATTCTAAACGTGTAGTGTTTTACGGTTTTTGTTGTTAAAAGTAAAAAAAAACATACAATATTGTACAATCATTCAATATCATACAGTATTGTACAATCATTCAAT